>VXBP01008196.1:352293-389470 GCA_013400115.1 Rhinopomastus cyanomelas
GCCCCTTCCAATCCCTAATGATTCTATGATTCTATATCTATATCTTGATCATGATAGGTCTTGTTACATGGAAATAAATCAATCAGAATTGATCAGATGGCAAATGAGTTACTGGAAGTACTGTCTGTTGTACTTTTTCTTTAAATGGCATCAGTAGTTCAGTGGGTGTGTGAGAAGCTGCTGGTGAAGTAGTTTGAATAAAGGAAGAAGCAAAAGGCACTTAGACAGGTTTGGATGGACTTTCAAGTATGAGCAGTACCCAGTGTTGGAAAGAAGACTCCTTTATCAGTGTCAGGCTCAGCACTTAGAGCGATGTGGTTTGTCTGCTAACCAGACCTCATGTTTTTGTAATCTCCAGTTACTTGGTTTTTTTTTTTTTTTTGCAAAGGAACAGAATTTTGTTTTGCAAGGGTTTTGACATTTAGCTGTGTATTAAACTGGCACAAAACCTGGAACATTTAACAGTTTCCAGAAACCAGGCTTCTTGTTTTGGACGGGTGGTGCTTCATTTGACAAAATGGAAACGTTTCATTTTCTTATGGTTTGTGTGGGCTGGACTTTGATTGTCTGTTATGTGAGTATGAGGTAAGCTGTGAAAAAAAGAAATCAAAAGTCATTTCAGAATAAAAATTGAAATATTAAATTGACTACAGCCTCAAGGCATGTTTTGGAGTTGTCAGAAGTGCTGCTTGCTGGAATTTCAATCCAAAAGTAAAACAATCTTTTTCTGTCAAAGTTGCATATTCTTACAAACAGGACTTAGATCTGAGTTTTTACTAATAAGCTTTGCAAATGTTATTCTTTCATCCCAAACCTTTAAGCAAAGAAGGGCAGTCTGGCTTTTGAGACAGCCCCTAAACACAGTGACCCTGTTGCCTCCCTTGAATAATTGTTTCTTCCAATGGTATTAGCATCCAAATAAAATCCCAATAACTTGCCAAGTTGCTTTTCTATCTGCTTGGCAGTTCGATACAGGAGACTAAGACAGTGAGAAAGGCCAAACAGAAATAACTAAGGAAGGCAGGGGAAACGTTCTTATGCAAACATTTGTTTGCTTCTATTTTTTTCTTTCAATCTCTGCTTTTATCTTTTTGTGTAGATGTATCTGATCTCTCATAGTTGATGTCATCTCTCACGTTCATACCCTTTCCAAACTTCTCTTCCTGTGTCTCGACACGGCCAGACCTTTCTGCTGAGATCTACAAGGCTGTAACGTTCAGGCTGCTGTACTGGCAGCCCAAACACAAATTTCAAAGCTCGTCTCTAAGTCTAAAATGCATTTATAGTTTAGGAAACACAGAAGCCATGTATAGTTTAGGAAATAGTTGCTGACTGACAGTTGCAGTCCCACAGAGAACACTGTATTCACAGAAAAGTCAGAATATTTTGAAAAATAGTAAAAGTGAAAATAGCTGTATAAAGGCTTGAACATTCGTTTCAGAAATCGATTTCATTTGCTTGGTAGATAACAATGATTGCAAGAACTGACATCCAGCTAGGAAAGTGCCAATAATCATAGAATCATCAGGGCTTGGAAGGGACCTTGAAAGATCATCTAGTCCAATCCCCCTGCCACAGCAGGATGACCCAGACCAAGACACACAGGAACATGTCTTCAAAGTTGATTCTGTAAACTCTGGGGCCAAAGGATGGGAGTAAAAAGACATAAGCAATAACTAAAAAAATAAAAGAGAAAAAGACAAAAACCACAGCAAAAAGTCAAAAGGCAGAAGCCTAGAAAGAGCCTGTGGCCTGTGACTCGAGCAAAGCGCAACGCTGTAGTTACAGCACTTGGCACACAGCACTCATGCCCAGCTACTTCAGAGCACACTGTGTAGGTCAAACCCTTTTGAAAGCACATATCTGGGACTGGACTTCTTAAAGAGACTGTGGTTTAACTTGGAACCATTTCCACTTGGACCTTTATTTACCCTGGCCCACCCTGGTTCCTCAACGAATTCTGACAATGGAGAGTTGAAGATGAAGATTGTATAGAATTCATAGAATCGTTAGGGATTGGAAGGGACCTTGAAAGATCATCCAGTCCAATCCCCCTGCCACAGCAGGATCACGCAGACCAAGTCACACAGGAACACATCCACCAAGTCACACAGGAACACATCCAGGTGGGCCATAAACATCTCCAGTGAAGGAGACTCCAGAGTGCAAACACCAGCTGCGGAACAGAACGGGACAAGATTTAGCACACTCACAACCCCTGAAGCACAAACATGTGCTAGGGGGTGACCAATCGTTTAAAAACAGCTACTCCCTGTTAAACATACATGCACACCTCTTGGGCTCGTGGAGCGTTTGAAAAGCTGTGGCTGCTGCCCCAAGGCAGCTACAAAGCCATGTGCACCCCCTCTTAGACACGGGGATCCAGAGGCCAGGTACTATTCCACGCATCCATGAAATAAGTACTTGCACAGAGTTCCAAAAAAGAGAAAGAGAAAAGGCCGTGGTGCAAGCAAATACCACCTACAACACGTACAGAGGGAAAGTTTTCATCTGCTCTATGTTTTGATACGACAGTCTGTATTTTGACTCCAGAGTGTGATGACTGTATAACTTTTCACATGAATTTCATGTTTCCTGTCAAGGTACATTATTTTAAGGGTGACAATAACTCGGCTTCAAATGGGGTGAAACCATCACAGTGATAAATTAGTTTCTTGAGGAGGGAGGTTGCACCCTGGGAATACACTCTGAAAGACCACACACCTCTGCTTAACCAAGCTTGTTAGCTTTACAATATATTACAAGCCCTCTTTCTAATGCACATGGCAGTGAAGAGACCCAAGCACTTGACTTTTGAAACTGCGTTGTATGTGGCATGAGGAGATTAGTCTTGGTTTGCACACAGGCCGTTTGCACTAGTCAGTTGTTTAACAGATGAACACTGCTTTCATCCTTTCTTTGTGCTGGGGATATTTAAAAAAAGAAATAATTGTGTATTTTTAATGTCAGATTAAAAAAAACAGGCCAGGTTTTGACATACAAGTAGCTGCAGGCGTGAGGGGCAGCCTCACATGCTTGCTGCACAGTGTGTAGTGCAATACAGGGGTGGGGGGAAGTCCTGCCAAATAGTGCCAAATGTTTGGAAGCACTTCCAGGCATCATCTTTGAAAATGAATGAAACAAGCTACTGAACTTCACAGGCCCTATGATTGTCTTGTTGAGTCGTTTTCGTGTTGCTGCCCTGGCATTCTATGCAGTGTGGCTGAGGCACGGAGGCAAAGAGCGCTGGCACAACGCCTGCACGTTCAAGAGCGCCACTGCCCTCCACCAGTGACACCAGGCATCCTGCTGCAGGGTTTGCCTCTGCTCTCCCAGGGCTTCTTTGTCGAAGTAACGGCTCAGCGCATCTTTGAGAGCTGCACCAAAGAATTCCAGCGTGATGCTTTGCTTCACAGTGACTTTAAGTAAGTTAATAGCACAGACATAAGACACTTTGCTCGTCTTTTTGTTTTTTAACATCCATTTTCTTCATCAAGGAGTTGCCTGGGGGACAAAGACTTGATTTTCCCCGTGACTGATGATGAAAGGGTGGAAGAGCTGTTGTAAAGTACTTTCTGTAGTGTTCTGGGTAGAAGCACCAAGTTAAGCAACAGGTTTGACTGAGATACCAACTCAGCTGTCGGTCAAACTCAAGTCTTCTGACCTGCTCAAAATCTTTTTCAGATGTTAATTACAGGGGAGCCTGAGAACCTCACAGGTACTCATTTCTCCATGGCAAGTGATTATGTTAACTCAGTGTTGAGGCACTGGAGCGGTGCCAGCATGAGGACAACAGGACTTGCCCACTCAAGCATGTGGCACTGGGACCCCAGAGAAACTATCAGTTGTATGATGGCAGCTGTGGCACATCCCACCCTGGCTCACTAGATCTGCAAAGCCTGCTCAGGAGCACCAGGAGTCATTTAGGATCTGGAGGCAGTAGCATTACAGAAGTTTTGTCTCTGTGTTTTCCCAAACCCTCATTGTTCTGGATGGTAGTGAACTGGTCATATTTGGAACCAGGGGTCCCACTGACAGCACAGTCTTGAAGATGAAGAGGACTTGTTTCCTCATTGTGATCTCTCCCTTCTAAACTGGGGGATGTCACCATTCCCAGCAGTGAATGCAAGCCCTCTCCACTAAGCAGGTCACCACAATAATTTGCTATGTGTTTTGACAGATATTTGGGAAACTGGTGGCATTGGGAGGTAGAGATTAATAGAAACAGATCTGACACAAAACCTTGGACTAAAAGCTCATCTTCCCATCACGGGTGTTCCCTGGGCTGCCCTGGCCCTCCTAGCCACTGGGAGTGGGCTCTGTAGGGGAGTCCCTGAGCTGGGGTCTCAGGCTTCCTTGGTTGCTTCTGCCTGAGTATGCTGGGGATATGGCAGAGCCCAGTGTGCTGGCAGGAGGTCAGAGACACTTCTGGGCAGGCAATGGGAAACCAGAACTAGCCCAAGCTCTCAATTCTTTTACTCAGCGTATTATACATATATATATATTTAAAAATATAAAAGCCTATGGGGGGCTTTACTGGGGGCTTTTTGCCCATGAAATATGAAAGCTTCCTGTGGCCACACCAGCCAGATACAACACAGGCAGGTGCTGCATAAACTTCCCACCACAGCTCAGTCAATGCCCCTCAGTGTGGCCAGTGAGGATCTCGGGCTCTCATGATGGATGCAGTGGTGGTTTTATGAAGTGCATAATGCTGACTGCTGCTCACTCCTGCTTGCCTGGAGACTGAGGAACAGAACACTGAGCCATTCTGCCCTGAGCGTCTGTGCTAACCCCAACCAATTAGCACGTGCTTTTCGGGCTGGGCTCTCCCATTGCCCAGACATTCCTGTGCAAGCACTTCTGGGCTGCTCACACGTGCTAATGCAAGCCCTGCATGCCACACACAGGCTGTGGGTGGAGCTGGGTCCATAGGTAATTGTAAATCAAGCCCTTATTTTGCCTAGTTTCATCCTACTCTCACTGAATAAAATATTTTGCATTGGTACAAAAACTGGGCTGATGGCCGCCAATATGTGGAGTGAAAGTGGCATTCATAAGGACTGGGCTCCTGGCTGGGGAAGGCTGCTCTGAGGGAAGTGCTGCTACCTCTGCCAGGATGCGCTGGGCTCAGAAAGAATGCAGAGACCCAGAACTGCTCTGAAGCTTTTTGCTCTTGAGGTGTTGGGGTTTTTTTTGGTAATGATGTGACAAGTACGTTTTTTAAAGTGAGCTGCTACCAATACAGAGTGAAAAATATCCACGTGTTCTAGGGGTGAGGATTTTTCCAGAGGTTAGGTCTCATCTTTTTGCAACAGCAAATCCCAAGGGGCAGCTGTGCCTGGAGCACTGATTCCTGACGACAGTGCTACCACAGACTGTTTCTGCAGGGCTTTCTGAGCTTGTGGTAGCCTATTGAAAAGCCTGACTTTCCTGGCATCCCTTCACTGAGCTAGAGTCCAAGCTCATTTAGCTTTTGCAAGATCAAACCCAGAGGCTTCTATGCCATTAACTTCAAAGCACTGAGCATATGTTCAGTCAGTTCATCCAAAAGAAATGCAGTTTGTGTGCTCTGAGGCTGTTCCATAATGTGAACCAAAGTGCAGTTAAGTGGGTACCACCAAAAGATTTGCTTAAAAACCAGTCGTTTCCTAAACTAAAGCACCCTTCAGAATATCTCTAAGGCTATCGGAAAGATTAACCTTCTATATTTAGGCTATGCAGAGCACCCCATCTGTGTCTCTGCTTGGCCTATTTGTGCTGTGAACATCTTGAGCTTTACGTCACAGCCTAAAAACTCTTAAATGTCTACGAGATGCCCTCCATCCAACCTTTGGTGGCAGTGCTGGTCTTCCAGCCTCTCTGTGTGCTGCTGCTCTATCCATCTTTATTTCCCTGTCCTGATCTACACCTTTTCTTCATTTCTCCCTTTCCATTCTCCTGATCTCCTTTTTCCTTCTCCTTCCTGGTCTATAGTCTAAACCTTTTGTTCCGTACTGACCTTTCCAGACACATAAAGGATTTATACATACTTGATATAAGTAGCCTTAATGTTAGTTTCCTGCTATTCATCATAGCTGCTTTTTGGAGGTATTAAGGGGTTTTTTTTAACCTACACTTGAATAATGTGATTTCTGTACTGGCTCATTTTGGTTTAGGGTTTTTTTTTAATGTCCTTGGACTGATAATACATGCAAATTACCCTGCTGACACTGAAAGCTGTGAGTCTGTATTTGCAAGTCTAGTTCAAGACACTTGGAAATATTGAATGAAAACACTCAGTTGCATCTGGCCAGGAAATACATTTTTTCCTCTTTCAGGAGAAAGTTAAGCACAGTATGTCCTTTTAATCATCTAAGGACTTTGGTTATGTTGGAAAAAAGGAAACAAGACCTCTTCAAAACAAAATGTTAGCCTCTAGAGGTGGTGTTTTCATGCAGAATTTCCTCAACAGTGTTGTCAAAATGGGTATTGCTCATGAAGTTTTCCAATCCAGCAAAGGTTCCTTACCACTGAAACCTCTGATGGAAACTCTTGACTAGCTCGAGTCACAAAGGTCGGCTCTCTGTAACACAGATGCCGATGCTCTTCCTGGTTCGTTGTGAGTGTAGAGTTTGGTCATTAGATGGTGCTCGAGAGATTAAATTCACGCCTCGGCTTGTCCTTCACGTCCTCACTTCAGAGAGCAGGTCCTGTTTCTTCTGTCACAGAAAGTGTGTGGCGCCTGGAAGTAGAAGATTTACTACTGATTTCAGTGGGAGCAAGGTCTTCACTGACTGAGTGATGTGATGATGCACAGGTGCTTAGATTTACTGTTTATTTAGACCCAAACTGAAAACATAGGCACTCTTTACCAGAATTTAGAAGAATTAATTAATAAAGAATTAATTAATTAAGAATAAATAAAATAAGAATTAATTAAGAATTAATTCATTTAGAAGAATTAACTTGTAAACTTACAGTGTTAACACTAGTGGGCTTCTGGCAAAGATGTAGTGTGTGATTTTATGATGCAATAGTCAAAACAGAGAGCCATAGAATCATAGAAACGTTAGGGATTGGAAGGGACCTCAAAAGATCATCTAGTCCAATACCCCTGACACAGCACCATCACCTAGACCAAGTCACACAGGAACACATCCAGGCAGGTCTTAAACATCTCCAGTGAAGGAGACTCCACACCTCACCAGGAATCCTTTTCCAATGCTCCATCACCCTCACTCCTCACCATCACCTCCTCACATTGATGGAACCTTCTATGTTCCAGCTTACAACAATTGCCCCTCGTCCTATCACTAGATGACATTGAGAAGAGCCTGGCTCCATCCTCCTGACACCCACCCCTCAAATATTTACCGATATTAATGAGGTCACTCCTCAGTCTCCTCTTCTCCAAGCTAAAGACACCCAGCTCCCTCAGCCTCTCCTCATAAGGAGGTGCTGCACCTCCTTCATCATCCTTATTGCCCTATGCTGGACTCCCTCCAGCAGCTCCACATCCCTCTTGAACTGAGGAGCCCAGATCTGGACACAATACTCCAGATGTGGTCTCACCAGGGCAGAGTAGGTATCTTGCTTTTATTTGTTAAAAGCATTTCTAAAAATTCAGCAGATTGGACTTACGCAAACATTTCTGCCCTGTACTAGATGTATACAATCGGTTAACGCTAAGAAAGTTTTTACTCTAAAACAATCACACACAGTGATTTATGTTGAAAGTATGGCTGGGAAAAGGCATTGATTTTGAAAAAGTCTTGTGTTTGTAAGGAATGCACAGAAGTGGTTAACACCGTAGAGTCCGTTTGCATCATGTAACCAAGCAGCAATATGAGGAGTTCATTGCTAAAAAGCTATGTCAGCGAAAGGCTGCTTTGATCTCAGGACCACTGATGACCATGTTGAAGCATGTTACGGGCCGACTTGTGTTCTTAGGGCTCTGCCTTGAGCTGCATATTCTCAAGGCAGGAATGCACCATCTGCCACACAGACTCTGAAGGACAGGGTAACACAGGTAGAGTTTGTTAGAATGACACTGTGTGACCTCTGTATTGAGCTGGAGATGCCAAGCAGAGAAACATACCCTGCTTATTTCCAAAGTCCATAGTGATTAAACCATTCTTGTGTAAAAGGACTGGTTTTCTGTTGCCCGTATTGTCACTGTGGCTGAGCTGTGTCCGTGAGGATGAAAGTCAAAATCGCTGGTTCTTTTTATCCCCTTACTGGTACGTGTGACATCCAAGCTGTAGTCTCTGCACTTGAGCAGTACAATGCTGGAAGAGGGCCCTATATGCCATTGTTTGCCATAAGGTTTGGTTGGGTTTGTTGAAAGTAAAGTGTCAGTGCTGAATCAGCAGAAACTTGGTGGGGAATACTTAGCTAGGAACCTGGCATAGCAAATATTTCAGCAGTTACCCATTACCCCTACTTCAAGACATTTTTAAGTTTATTGGGGTTTTTTTTGCTTTTACCTATTCTGTGTTATAAACTTAGAATATTCAACAATGTCGTTATCTTTGTGGTTGTCATCAAAAGATGTTGACAGTATATTTCCCATAGCCTTTAGCATAAAAATGCATTAAAGACTATGAAATTAGCTGTTAAGGACCTCTCATGGTACTAAACAAGTCTGGAAGATAATTAGCACCTGGTAGGAGGGTGTTTGTCTCTCTTGGCCACCTCAATTTCCTGGCAGAAGAGATTAATGAGGCCTGAATGTCTTTTCATGCTGATGTGTTGAAGCTCTCAGCTCTGTTGGGGAAAGGGAAGAAAATACTGCTTACTAAGGATGTAGTCCATCAGTCCCTGCTGCTGCATCACATGAGTGTGTTAGTAAAACCGTATGGCTCACTATCAAATGATAAAGAACCCTTCCAGGATTCTATGACATTAAAGCAAAAAGGTCAGGGTAATGAAGTCAATGAGTTTTACCATAGTTGTTCAAAGGATGAGGTGTACTTTGTGATTAGGGATGAGGGCCAACAACATCCTGGGGTGGATCAGAAGGTGGGTGGTTAGCAGATTGAGAGAGGTTCTTCTCCCCCTCTACTCTGTCCTGGTGAGACCACATCTGGAGTATTGTGTCCAGTTCCGTGCTCCTCAGTTCAAGAGGGATGTGGAGCTGCTGGAGGGAGTCCAGCGTAGGGCAACGAGGATGATGAAGGAGGTGCAGCACCTCCCTTATGAGGAGAGGCTGAGGGAACTGGGTGTCTTTAGCTTGGAGAAAAAAAAGACTGAGGGGTGACCTCACTAATGTCTATAAATATTTGAAGGGTGGGTGTCAGGAGGATGGAGCCAGGCTCTTCTCAATGTCATCTAGTGATAGGATGAGGGGCAATTGTTGTAAACTGGAACATAGAAGGTTCTTCACAAATATGAGAAGAAACTTCTTCTCAGTGAGGGTGACGGAGCACTTGAACAGGCTGCCCAGGGGGGTTGTGGAGTCTCCTTCTCTGAACACTTTTAAAACCTGCCTGGATGTGTTCCTGTGTGACTTGGTCTAGGTGATGGTGCTGTGTCAGGGGGATTGGACTGGATGATCTTTTGAGGTCCCTCCCAGTCTCTAATGATTCTATGACACTTGTGTTAACGTGTATGAATTTACCAAAAGATCTTAAGAAATGCTAAAGCTATTGCCTTTTTATTTTCATTTTCCCCCTCTACTTCAATTCCATCATTAAACTGACACTATTCATTGTGGGTCATAAGGCTCAGGACCCTGTCACAATTGCAGCTATCCATGTGCAATTGCACAGCTGCATGTGGCCCTAAGTTTCCAGGTCATTCACGTGAGTAATTAGGACACCATATTGAAGGAACTTTTTTTTTGAAGACAAGGAAGGAGCAGAATAACTTGAGAAAGTCAAACTACATCAATCATCAGGAGCCAGAAACTCTCATTTTAGGATTTTTGAGCAAATCTAATGCCAAGGAAAAGAACTCATGATGAGAACTTGCCACAAATAATTGAAAATATAAAGTTTTCCTGTAGTCTAGAAAGTCGAGCAAATATAAGATAGTGCTGAAGAACATTCTGGAAGTCACAGGCTGAATGCGTTAGTGCAGTGCATGTAGTATGCACGTGTTACTGCAAATAAGGTAATGTCAGGACAAATCCTACCTTGAAAGCTTTTACACTTTTCACATTGTAAGAGAACAATATTAGGTTCCACTTCCAAAATAATCCTCACGTTCTTATTAGCTGTCAGAAACTGCACAAACTCTCTGGCAGATCATATTCCTCCGTTCCTGTAAAATACTCAGAGGCAGGAGCGACCTTTCCTAGATGTAAATACTACTGACATAAGTAGCCAGCACACAAAAGCAAAAGCCCCACAGCCAAACATATTTGGGAAGCCAGTTCTGTCAATATCTACAATGTCTGAATGTTAAAACATTCGCAGACTTGAATTCTTTATGAAATGATAACTCAGAAGTGGTAAAATGATTTGCATGTATTTCACAGTAGACTCTAACTAATAGTGTGTTCAGAGTAACTCAACCCAAGTGAACTGCTCTTGAAAGTGCCAGCCAAGCTCATCTACATGCAGGGGTTTTGGAACAGATGAAAGAACACGAAAATAAGGTCCATTCAAAGGAAACAAGAGAATCAAAATGCACCCTTCCAATTAAAACACCCTGGTCTGATGCAAAAGGAACTAAAGAAAAGAGCAATACAGGGTGGTGTGTGAAAGCTTGTTTAGCTCTGTCAGTTTGCATCGTTTCTGACCTCCTTGTCAGCGTCCTGTTGGGATGAGAGTGACAGGGCAGCTTTCTGGACTAGTCTTTAAAGAACAAAAAACACTCTGGAGTCTGGAGCTCCCTTCCAGTCTAGAAAATTCTAAATATTGGCCCAGAGAAATGTTTCTGTGTGACACGTTGGAAAGGAGAAAAAGAAAACAACAGGTTTTTGCAAAGTCTGAGAAAAGAGAAGAAGCATCGCTTTCGGCTTCAAAGCTGGAAGTACAAGTCAGCAAGGATGATAAAGCACCCAACTGTGTTTTGCAGACATGGAAGCTTGAGGCTGTTCTGTCCCCTTCAGGTGCCTTTTAGAGGTGTTGCTGCTGAGGTGCTTCTGGCTGTACTTTCTTGTCCCCTAAAAGCTTAGGGTTACCCGTTTTTGTTTACTGCTCCAGAGACATTTTTGTTGACAGTCTGCCATTTATGATGACAAAATATTACACTCTTCCCCCTCCAATTTCATGGACTTAGTTTTGCCTGCACAATGTGTAGCTCCTTTTAGAAAATAAAACACCACAGGTACGTTCAGTCTCACTTTGATACTTCTCACTTGCCATTGTAATAAATACTTCCAAAAAGACTACTGCTGCAATCATAGGATCATAGAACATTAGGGATTGGAAGGGACCTCAAAAGATCATCTAGTCCAATCCTCCTGACACAGCAGGATCACCAAGTCACACAGGAACACATCCAGGTGGATTATAAAAGTCTCCAGAGAAGGAGACTCCACAACTCCCCTGGGCAGCCCCTTCCAGTGCTCCGTCACCCTCACTGGGAAGAAGTTCCTTCTCAAATTGATGTGGAACCTCCTATGTTCCAGCTTACACCCATTGCCCCTTGTTCTATCACATTGAGAAGAGCCTGGCTCCATCCTCCTAACACCCACTCTTCAAATATTTATAGACATTAGTGAGGTCACCCCTTAGTCTTTTTTTCTCCAAGCTAGAGATCCAGCAATCTGAGTCTGTTTTGTTTTGTTTTAACGAAAGACCTTCTGTTTGTGTGTCAAACGTTTCTACGGTCCATGCAAGGTGGCCCAAATAATATTTTTGGAGTATTTGACTTGTGGAAGAGAGTAACATTTCTTTTTTACTTCAGACCAAAACCTGACCCTGCATTTCAACCAGTAAAGCACATGCAGCTGACCCTGACTCTGTTGACTCTCCACTGCGCACGCTGAGCTGTACTGACTTTGGTTGAGCGGCAGCGGAATGTGCATATTGATCCGGCGTACCTGGCAACATATAAATGGTGTCGTCGGAAGTAGCCCTGACTCTGAGAAACTGTCAGGGTTTCTCAGAGATCTAGAAGCTGCAGAGGAGTCTGGAGATCTCTAATGAAATATTTCTTGAGTAGAAATATGTGGAAGAATTTAATTTGCTCTTAACATTTCTGATTTCTTTTCAGTATTAGAAAAATTGCCGCTGCTCTTTCAAAGTGACAGGTCCAGTTCTGCTTCATCTTCTCATCTACCATGATGAGTACTCTTGAATCTGGAAATCCATGTTTTTCCCATCTTGCTTGTTGAAAGGAAGGAACCCCACTGGTGTTGCCTGTCCTGTAGGTGGTCTTGCTTTGTTTCATCTAACCAGCAGCTCTCAGGGTGTTTCTACCAGGCAGCTGGTGACTCCTGAGGGCCTCCTCCTGCTTTTTTCAGTCTTGCTGCAGTTGGGTTCTTTTTGCTCAGAATTGTTATTGTTCTGGTAATTGGAAGACAGCTTTTAGGTTGTTGTCATGAGAAGAGGAGGCTCCCAGGTGTCCTTATTGTGGCCTTTCAGTATCAGAAGAGGGGCTAAAAAAGGCTGGGAAGGGACTATTTTGGATGTCAGGTAGTCACAGGACTAGGGGAAATGGAGCAAAGCTGGAGATGGGTAGATTTAGAGTGGATGTGAGGAGGAAGTTCTTCACCCTGAGAGTGATGAGAGCCCGGAATGGGTTGCCCAGGAAGGTGGCTGGGTCTCCATCCCTGGAAGTGTTTAAGGCCAGGCTGGATGAGGCTCTGGCCAGCCTCATCTAGGGTGGGGTGTCCCTGCCCATGGCAGGAGAGTTGGAACTGGATGATCCTGTGGTCCCTTCTAACCCTGACTGACTGTATGACTTGGTCTGGGTGATCCTGCTGTGTCAGGGGGATTGGACTGGATGATCTTTTGAGGTCCCTTCCAATCCCTAATGATTCTATGATTCTAGATTTGAGAACTGGCGCATTAACAATTCATTTTGATTTTCTGTCTCTTTTTCCATGCAAACTCCTGCCAAACTGGCCCCGTGCTGACTTCATCATAGCAGCTAATAAACTGTCATCCTGTCCTTCCAAATCCATCATAGCAGGATATCTTAGAATTATTTTCTTTGGTGTTATAGACTTTTGTATTAGGAAAAGACTGTGAAGACAAGAAGGAGGACTACCATGATAAAAATGACTGCAAAAATGAAATTTAGGTGGAGTAGGGATGACCAGTCTCCCTGCTAAAAAGGCATTTTTTGCAAATGTTGAGAAGACCCTGGTTCATGTTGTTTCTAGGTTAACATTTGCAATCATGCAGACATGGCCTGTTGAGGAAAGGTGTTTTCTTCTTCTGTCATTTTGACTTCAGATTGTTATAAGCTAATGAAAGCCAAGAATATTAAAGCTATCCATTATAAACTCAGTGCTCCATTTAACAATACAGAGGAACCTTCAGGCCCCAAATTTCCTCAAGACACATGAAAAAAACTAAATGCATTGCAATAGATTAGTGTCCATTACTCATTTAGTTATTGCTGTCAGAGGGGAATTAAAAGAACTTCCATTGACTTTTTACAGAAACAATATTCTTGGAAAACTGTCTTTACATATAGGGGATAAAGTAAGTTCCATGTGACCGACGATCTTTTAAAAGACAAACGACACATATTCCAGACAGAAAAATCTAGTCAATATTTCGGTGCATAGTAACGCACCTTTTTTAATCAAATAAATAGTAAAATGGCAAAATACCTTGAAAATTATTAATATCCTTAATTATCACCTAAAACATTATAATTTCATTTTGGCTAACGAAGTTTTGGGTTGATTTTTGAATATTATTGTGAGGGAAGTTATAACCCTTTTACACTTTTCTGTGTGGCAGGTTGGTGTGTGGAAAACATTGCCACTGAATAGTGTGGAACTCTGCCTATAATTTAAAGAAAGGGAAATAAAGAATAAAGAGAAGTTAGGGATTATGATGTGGCTTAATTATTTTATTATTTTACTGGAGGCTGTGTGGAACAAAAAAAAAAATCATTGGAGTTTGTGTATCTGTGTGGTCCAGCTCTCAGCTCTGGTCTGAATCAACTGATTTAATGTAGAAATGAACTGCCCATGTCATGTCCATGGAAGAATTGAAAAGCCTGACCCAGGAAGATGCCACAGCACTGTGTTGTGACATACTTCAGGCCACACCAGCTGTGCTTTAAAGCAAGAAAAGTAGCACAAACTTCTTACAATGAAGAGACACTTCAATTTCTGGGAGGAAATATGAAAGAGCTTGAAGGGTTGGTCTGAGTGAATGTTTCAGAGTGTCTTTTCCTGAAGCTACTGACATAGGAGAAACTTCATACCTGTAATGAGGTTGTAGAGAGGTGGGGGTCAGTCTCTTCTCCCAAGTCATTAATCATAGAAAAGAGGAAATTGCCTCAAGTTGTACCAGGGGAGGGCTAGATTGGACATTAGGAAAAATTTCTTCATGGAAATGGTGGTCAAGTATTGGAACAGGCTGTCCAGGGAGGTGGTGGAGTCACTGACTCTGAAGGTGCAAAAAAATGTCTAGATCTGGCATTTGGAAACAGTTCATAGGCCACAGTGATGTGTGGGTGACAGTACGACTTGCTAATCTTGGAAGTTGTTTCCAATCTTAATAATTCTATGATTCTTTGGTTCTAACAAATATTAATACTCAATATAATTTGCAGTGATGGTTATAAATTCTCAGTTCAAGATGCTGCCTGTGAGTCCATTAGCTTTTCTCACTATTTACTGAGGGGTGATGTGACTCTTAATTCCTGGGGTCATGGGTTCAAGCCCCATGTAGGACATCTTGAGACACTACTGTAGGCTTACCCAGCTCCAGCAGGGGGGGGTTGGACTTAGATGTTCTTTTGAGGTCCCTTCCAACCTCTAACATTCTGTGACTCTGTGACTCCATGATTAATGTTTATAAATATGTGAAGGGTGGGTTTCAGCAAGATGGAGTCAGGCTCCTCTCCATGTCATCCAATGATAGGACAAGAGGCAATGGGTATCAGCTGGAACATAGGAGGTTCCTCATAAATATGAGAAGGAACTTCCTCACAGTGAGGGTGATGGAGCCCTGGATCAGGCTGCCCAGGGAGGTTGTGGAGTTTCCTTCTCTGGTGACTTTTAAAACCAGCCTGGATATGATCTTGTGCAAGTGATCTTGGTGACCCTGCTGTGGCAGGAGTTTGGACTAGAAGACCTTTTGAGATTCCTTCCAATCCCTAATGTTCTGTGATTCTGTGATTTACTTAAGAAAAGTTCCACCATTAATTATCGACCCTTAGTAGCCATTATTGTTCTGATTTAACCTGTTAGATTTCATAATAAGTCTAATAACCAGAAATAAAAAATGGGGAAGTTGCCAGTCAGTCTGTTTTTTCTTCTAACTTTCCCTCTAGAGTTTTTCTCTAGATCAAAAAAAGAAAATTATGATTCTTACTGAAAGGCTGAGAGAGCAGATAGTTTCTCTAATAACGTCAGGGAGTGCTGGGTATCACACACTGGCTTTTTTAAAGCTTGTTTCTAGTATCTTCTTTCATATCTGTTTGACAGCCACAGAGTTAGAAATTCACAGACTGTGGCTGTAAAAAGGTGACGAAAATTTGGGCTTAAGATAAAAGCCAAAAATTAAACCCGAGAAAAGGCTCTTTACCACAAGTAGCTTTTCAACTTTGAAATGAGGAGGTGCTGACCAAGGATATTGCTTACCCAGCTCCTCAGGTTGCTCAGCAATTAAGTGGTTTGTACTGCATGAGCCATCTAGATGTGATCCCACCAGAATTTCTTAGGGTATTTACAATAGTAATATTTGGAAACTAGCAAAGGTTGGTGTTTTTATTTCTGTGGCTAGATAAAACTTGGATGAAGCCTTTTCTGTGCAGCAGGCAAACTTCAATTTGGTTATGGCCAAGATGAAAAAAAAAAGTCTTATTAAACGAAAATAGGCGTTCAGCAAAGTGAGATTTCTGCAAAAGATGGTAGGTAGGATGAGAAGGTTTTATGGGTATGTGGTCAGGGAAGAGTTAGCAAAGGTGGAGCTGGAGAATATCCCTGGGCTCTTTGAGGTGGGAGATTGTAACTATTGCTAGAGTATTTCCCCTTTTTGACTTCCAACCATACCTTCTTCACTCTGTGATTGTAGAACAAGAAAGTACTCATGTACATCTATTAAGATGCTATCTTAGGGGTCCTATCCTCACCATCCCCTTCAAAGAGGTGTAACCCTTTTCCATTGCTTGCAGATGAGGGCTGCACTTTTTCTTCTGTCTTCTGTCTCTTTCTGTCCCTGTCCCCTCTCCATCTAGCTCATCATTCCCAGTGGTGGCACAGGCATTGGCAGTAGCAGGTCCAGCCCAGAGTTAAACCCCTCATTTACACACACTGCTGTTGCCCAGAACTGACCTTACAGGTGTGTCGCATCCGTGGCTGCAGCGAAATGCAGTTTGTACTTTATTTGGTGTTTACCCAGTCCTGGTTGCTACTGGCTACAACACTAGAATCACAGAGTCATAGAATCATTAGGGATTGGAAGGGACCTCGAAAGATCATCCAGTCCAATACCCCAGAAACAGCAGGATCATCCAGTCCAAGTCACGCAGGAACACATCCAGGTGAGTCTTAAACATCTCCACTGAAGGAGACGCCACAACTCCCTTGGGCAGCCTGTTTCAGGGCTCCTTCATCCTCACTATAAAGAAGTTCCTTCTCATATTTCTGTGGAATCTCCTATGTTCCAGCTTACACCCATTGCCCCTCGTCCTATCATCAGATGACATTGAGAAGAGCCCGGCTCCATCCTCCTGACACCCACCCCTCAAATATTTATAGACATTAATGAGGTCACCCCTCAGTCTCCTCCAAGCTCAAGAGACCCAGCTCCCTCAGCCCCTCCTCATAAGGGAGGTGCTCCACTTCCTTCATCATCCTTGTTGCCCTATTTAAATAATGTTGGATCAGTCCCTTGCTTTAGAGTATTGCTTTAATTTGGATATTTATGTAACGGAATCAAGGTTGCTGATAAATAATGATATGTTTGTTTTTCAAGGAGCAAACCAGACGTTTGCTTATTTCCCCCATTGCATCCCCAATAACCCAAACTTTCTGTGTCTTCATGGCTGCTCGTTAGTGCCTTCATTTCATATGTGTCCAATACTTTTGAAAAACAGCTTCTATCAACAAGCTCCATGGCCTGAACAGTCCACAGCCTAATCCCCCACAGTTTGTGATGGATAAACATCCCTGAGGTTTCCTGTTGTGACACAATGCCCTGAGGAAGTTCACAGGATACATGCTGCTGACTGCAAGGAGCTATCTGCAAAAGTCTCTTTACCACATTTTTAAAGTTAAATTATTATTAAGGAGTTTGTTTTTTTAAATATTTAATTTCTAATATTCAATTAATAGATGAGTAAATTTTAAAAAACAATGGAGTTAAAGAATCCCATTAAATACTATGAGAGGATTTGTGAAGGCAAAAAAGCAAGGATGTAAAAAGCTCTATTCAACCCTCAACATGTTCCAAAGGGGCTGGGAGGAGAAGGAAGGAGATTAGAATGTGTGCCCTGAAGAAAGAGAGGAAAAAGGAGCACAGAAAATACAGAAGAACACAATAATTACGACTAGAAAGACTGCCCACATGCAGGCACTCTGAAGACACAATAAAAACCTTAAATGCACTGGGGAATGGAAAGTAGGGGAGAAATATGGCACCAGTAAAGCAGGCTCCCTGCAAAGTCTTTTCAGTTCGACAATGCTGTCGTTCCTTGCCTGTTGTGAGAAGCTGTCTGGTAATCTAAGACAGAATACGCGCAAGGAAGCCGTGCATCTGCTGTGTGAGGACCCGCTTTTCTCAAGAAGCTTCCTTCCTTCGTGTCTTAAATAATGTAGCGCTGAGAGCAGCAGGAGGGGCTGTGGCTATATCTGGAGTTTTCTTTGTAGGACAAGTAAATGAGCATCCAATATCCTTGGCATTGTAATTACTGTAAGGCTTATCCATAGCTGAGCCTAAAATGTATCAGGAAAAACCTGTTTTCTTGGAAAAGCAAATGTTTTTAAGAGCAGCAGACACCCGACTTAAATAGACTTCATCCCCTGATAGCAGTTTCCTGTAGCAAAAACTCCCATGATTGTGTGTGAAGGTCTGTGTATGTACAGACACAGTTATTACAGGGATAGTTTGGAGGGAAAGGAGGAGAAGGCACTCAGGCTGGCAGGCACAATCTTCACAAATGCTTTACAACTCTTTTTTTTTTTAAAAAAATCTTTTTGTCCATTACCCTGAAAGATCCTGAGATTTTCACCTGACTAAAAATAAGATCAGTCCTCAAAGGACTGTGTCGATGAGGGAGAAGCAGCTGTGCAGAAGGATGATACTCTGGAGATGATGACCCTTCAAACATTGTTACCCCCTGATTTGCCTTAAGATTTTTTAAAAAGAGAATAAAAAAAATCCCGCAGAACACTGTGAGCATTAAAAATACAGATGGCCTTATAGCTAGTTAATTTCCTGGCTATTCTGTGGTTTTACACCAGATGAAACTGTAACATAAATATATTGCAAAGCATTTCATTTATCACTGAAAATGATTACAGTGTTTTCTTTTGGACAACAACAGAAGTGCTACGTTATATCCAAAACAGACTTTGCTTGTCGTGCAGAAATCTTCCCTGTTTCTCATTTTACTTGAAGATGTCTTAAATAATGAACTGTTTCTAGCAATTAATGATTCCCTCAGTGGAAACGTAAATCATAGCTTGCTCAAACTTCAGTGTTCTGTAATTTCTCTCAGAGCAAAAGAATATTTTTTTTTCTATAAATATTTCAAAAAATTGAATGTTACAATAAAATCTACACTGCAGTGTTATTTACCGTAGAGATATCATTTTAATCCTCTGGGTATTTCCTGCATTTACTTAATTTGCTGTTTTACAGCTTCATGCTTCATTCTTATACCTGATGAATTCCGAAACATCTATTGCTAATCCTTTCAGAAAATATAAATCCACAGCATATTCTCTTTAATCATGGAGATGGTTACGACCCACCTGGATGTGTTCCTGTGCGACTTGGTCTGGGTGATCCTGCTGTGGCTGGGGGATTGGACTAGATGACCTTTCGAGGTCCCTTCCAATCCCTAATGATTCTATGATTCTATGTTATATTAATTATATATGAAAGAAGCTAATGGTAATTTAATTTCAATGAAAAACCCCTAGAATATTTTGATATTTGTATTCATTTTCTATACGTACAGACCAAGACACTCTAAGATCAAAAGCAAATGGATGTTTCTACCTTAACTGATTTTTTTTTTTTGGTCTGCATTTGTAATTTAAAAACTAAATGTGTTTTCCAGTGAGTGAGTTGGGGGCTAGGGTTATTCACCAACCTACTTTACAAGCTAGAGTTTACAAAAAACGTAACTGATGTCTGAGAAGAAGAATTCTATTAAAAGACTTGATTCAACAAATCTCAGTAATCTACTCAGGCAGCAGACACACAAAAAATAGACAATTCTCTAGATTTCATGTAATAAATATTCCCAATAAATTTTTCATTAACAGTCCATAATGCAGTAGATATTTAAGGGAATTACTTAGCCACAGTAGCATGATAATTAGCACAGGAAAAAAATTATATGTTTTGAGTGAGTAACATTCAAAGGGAAAGGAGTTCCTGTCACTGCATAAATTATTCATTGTGAATTATCCTCTTGACTGTAAAGGCTAAGAAAGAGAAAAATCAGGCTTATTTTGCATATTTTATTCACTGGTTTTTGAAGTGCCTTTCAGCCATTAAACTCGTGTTATCCCCATTCCATAGGAGGATAAAGCTGGGACACTTGCAATCTATGCTTTAGCTAAAGCCACAGATGAGGTCAAATGCCAGGATTAGGAACAGAACCATGAGGGGGGATTGGACTAGATGATCTTTTGAGGTCCCTTCCAATCCCTAGTGATTCTATGATTCCTGATGTAAGTTTTTAATGTCTACTCGGTAAATAATTCTCTCAGATAGATTATCAACTGGAGAGAAAAGAAAGATGAGGAAGCAAAGTTTTGTTTCAAGCACCAGGAATAAGAATGGGGTCAGGTCACGCATTACTTCTGACCTTGCCGTGGATTTGTAAGGAGACTCCACTTCAGACCTGTAAAGCTGATCTTTGCGACGTCTCTTTTCTCTTGAACGGCATTCCCAACCGGTGTTGGTGGGTTTAATATTCGGAGAGTATCCTAAACTCTTGGGTGATGGGATATGGCAGAGACCATCACAGTTTCCTTGATGCTCGTGTGAGAATGTTTTGATTCAGACCCATGTGACCATGCAAACCTTGGTCTTAGACTTAAAGATGGAGAAACTTCTGCTTTGGCCACGCAGGACTCCTACAGCTAACAAGAAATAAAGGAATCTTGAGAGCTCTGGAGCAAAGCTGTAGACCCCTGTGTTGACAATCGGAGGAGAACTTAGCAGAATATGGTCACATTGATACGTCTAGGTGTGGACTAGTGCATTTAGGAGTGTAGGTAGCCAGAAGCACAGAGCAAGATTGAATTCCACAACTCTCCCCTGTGTTTGTATGGATGATTTGGAACCTGTGCAATGCTCTGTCATAGCTGTTGGGCTCAAAGCCCCTGTGTGGTTCTGTAATTGCAGCTAGTGTTCACAGAGCACAAGACTGCTCTAAAATCTAAAGCTTTTGGTTAAACAGGGTGAAGCTCACCCCTGCTTAGCTGTGGTTTCTTTGAAGCTGTGTGTAATCCATCACACATATCCACTCAGGATATCATAGCCTTCCAATGAATTAAAAGCAGAGCTTTCTCAGTTGCTGAGATAGTTGATAGGTCCTACAAAGAAGGGGGACAGGCCATATTGGACATGCTTGGGTGGTGGGCTCAGGCCAGTGGCATGAGGTTCAACAAGGCCAAGTGGTGAGTCCTGCACTTGAGTCACAACAATCCCCTGCAACCCTACAGGCTTGGGGAAGGATAGATCAAAAGCTGTCCAATGGAAAAGGACCTGGGGGTGTTGATCTTTCCAAATTGAACACGGTTTTGGGACCCTCAATACAAAAAAGACAATAAGGTGTGGGAGCATGTTCAAAGGAGAACAAAGAAGGCAAAGGGTCTGAAGAACAAGTGTGAAGAGGAGTGGCTGAAGGAATAGTGGTTGTTTCCCCTGGAGAAAAAAGAGGCTTGGGGAGACGCTGTCACTCTCTACAACTGCCTGAAAGGAGGAGGTAGTGAAGTGAGAGTTGGTCTCTTCTCCCAAAGAACAAACAATCAGATGAGAGGAAATAGCCTCAGCTTGTGTCAGGGGATGTTTAGGTTGGCTATTAGGAAAAAAGTATTCCTGAAAGTTTTGTCAAGCATCATAGTAGGAAGCCTAGGGAAGTGGTGGAGTCACCATTCCTGGAGGTATTTCAAAGGCACAGATGTAGCGCTGAGGGACATGATTTAGTAGTGACTTGGCAGTGCTGGGTTGATGGTTAGACTTGATCTTGAAGGTCTCACTCGAACAAAACAATTCTGTGACTCTGATTCTATAGAAATCCTCCTATGCACTGCAAAGTTGGCGTGTGGGCAACACGAGATAAGGTAAGAAATCACTAAGGTAACTCATCAATAAGTCATTGTTATTATTTTTCCTAAAGGGCTGCTCTCAAATTCTGTATAACTTGTGTATTTGTTTCCACTATATTTTTAATCTTTGCAAGAAAATATTTTTCTGTGGTTGTATTACATTTTACTTCCCAATTAAGATAAAAAATTGTGTATGTTTTAAGAAAATGTTAAGAGGATTCAGGAGAAGTTGTGCCTTCTTACCTCAGAGGCAGTCAGTATTATCTTGAAATCTTGCAAATTTTACAATTAAATACTTAAAAAGCAGTATTGCATGGCATGCCTACCTTTTGCCAAGCTCGTTGGACGGAGTCTCCTTCACTGGAGATGTTCAAGGCCCGCCTGGATGTGTTCCTGTGTGACTTGGTCTGGGTGATCCTGCTGTGTCAGGGGGATTGGACTAGAGGATCTTTCGAGATCCCTTCCAATCCGTAATGATTCTATGAGTCTGTTTTTCCTCTTGTTTGCTCTTGAAAGATCTCCTCGGGTGTCAGGAAAAACTGACCAACTCAGAGATGTTCCTTGAGGAACTTTAGAGGAGTGTTGCTTTTCGAGGACCCCTCCGCCACCAGGAACTTGTCCTGGGGGAAGGTGTCACTGGTCCCGGACCTGCCCCGGATGTGCGTGTCGGGGTCAGCCTATAAAAAGCAGAGCGGGCGGTTTGCTTTCTTCAGTAGTAGCTCTCTCTCTTGTGCAGGCTTTCTCGTGTGCTGCAGGCTCTCATGGGCTGCGGGCTCTCTGCTGTAGTTTGAGGTGTCACCGAGACCCGACTGCAGAGCAGTTCATTCATTTGCACCCGCTACAGTCAAGAACTGTCAAATCCCCCAAACAAAACAAAGCAACAAGTTTGCTCTCCTTCTCCCTGTAGTCCAGAAATAATTCTCTTCCACATAATTGCTTCTGTTTGACTACATATAGTCAAATCTGGATAAAATAGAGAATAATCCATCGCTAACTGTATGAATCTGATCTTAAACTGTTCTGTTTTCTCCAGTGTACGTTCTAAATTTGCTTCTCATATCTTGCTTATTGCTGCTGCATCCAAGCACTTTTATTAAGCCACTTAAATAAATAAATAATGAAAAACCCACAAAGCCCTGAGGAATCATGAAGAAATTGCTTTTCATGGAACACTTGTTTATACAATGATGTGGAGTCTTGCTGCATAATTGTGGGTGGTTTGGATACTGGCTGAAGTGAGCTGCCTAGAATAATCTGTGTAAGAATAACCCATGCAGACACATGTTGTGGTAAGCATTAAGATACTGAAATACCTCTAAGTAATACATGCAGCTTATATATCCCTGAATGGCCCCAGGTGAGCACAAATCGTAATGGTTCTTGGCCTGTTACCTTTTTGTTTTCCTTGTTTTATTGCAAAGACTGATGCAAATTCTCATGTACGTAAGGACAATGTAGAAAGAGCAGATGGCTGAAGAAAAAAGAGATCTGGAAATTAAATAATGAAAAGGAAGAAAATGAAAATACAGAACATCTGAAAAAGGATGAGAGAAGTGGGATAATACAAGATATTTCTTACATCTCTGTCCCTCTGACTGATGTAGCTTCGGGAAGGCCAATGTACCACTCATCCCTTGTGTGATGATTTACGTGATTTGGAAACTTAGAAGTCCAGAGATATTGAGGAAGAGGTGATAGAGATAAGAATTGGTTGAACAGCATTCTACCCTCAACTTAACTAAAGATGACATTTTAAGTACAGGCTTTAAAGGCTACAGGAATTTACTCCATCATAGTGATCATGTTAGTGCCCTCTAAGCCCTGTGTCTTCCTTTTGAGAGCATGGAGGACAGCCTGTTGCCCAAGTCATGAGTATTGGCCATTAACAGAGTTTCAGTTTGGGGAAAAGGAAAAACTATCTCTTTTGACGATCTATATTTTTCCACAGTCAGGCAATAAAATGTTCCTGATTGACACACTGAGGGAGAATGCTTGAGTAGAGCTTTCAGTAGCTGTAATTGTAAAATTTGAGTAAATATGCTCAATATTTCTTTAAGACCAGTCTTTTTCACTCTTTCCTTTATCAAAGAGCAGAAGGAACGTAGCCCATGAACTCCTGTACTACAGAATACTCCTTTTGCCCCCTAGCAGCAGCAAATGCTCCCTCTGTGGCACTCCATGCCCATCCTTGCTTGAAGACCCTGCTGGATGGAACTGAACTGCTCTGCACTATAGAACACCACATCTGTGCACTGGTTCTGACGCCGGGGACAGCTCTGAGCTACTGCAACACAGGAGTACTTCTTAGGAAAGAGTTGCTTTAGTGTAGAGTACATTTTGGTAGATTTTTAAGGATTGGAGGGATTTGTGTTACCTTCTCCACAGAATCACCGGTATGATTTACCAGGATTTCTCCGGATCGTAACTAGAGCCAAAGTGCACTGTCTTCTAGCATGGCATCAGATTTTGGTATCAAGTTTGACAGTGGTGGTGAATCAGTAAGATTCCCTACTAAAATACTGTCTGTATTGAACTACCATTTTTCTTCCAACATTTACGCATCAGTTTGAGACACAGGATGTTAAGGTACACATTCACCCCTCAAGAGCATTATAGAGTATTTGGACATTAAGGAATCTAGCAATCCTAAAGCACTCAACCATATTAACCGCGCTTCTCTCACTCAGACAGTTTTTATTTAAAAGATCTCAGAATATCTCAATGGCCAGATTCCCAATAAAGGATGCTGTCAGCCTATAATTTTTACTTTATGGACTTATTAACAAAATCTGAGAACTAGATTATAGATTGTACCTCTGGCCACCCCAAGAGTATTTGTGATTGAGCATGAATGACTACAGGAATATTATTTCTGGATCCACATTATCTCTTAATGGAGTGCTAAGCAACTCTCCATCATCTTTGCTAGGTCCTGGGGAATGGGAGAGGTGCCTAGGGACTGGAGGATAGCAAATGTTACCCCAATCTTTAAAAAGGGAAAGAAGGAAGACCCAGGTAACTATAGACCGGTCAGCCTCACCTCCATCCCAGGAAAGGTGATGGAACAATTTGTTCTAGAGGCTGTCTCCAGGCACATCAAGGACAGGAGGGTCATTAGGGACAGTCAGCATGGCTTCACAAAGGGAAAGTCATGCTTGACCAACCTGATAGCCTTTGATGAGGGTGTAACCAGGTGGATGGATGAGGGCAGAGCCGTGGATGTCATCTATCTTGACTTAAGAAAGGCATTTGACACGGTCTCTCACAGCATCCTTGCAGACAAACTGAGGCAGTGTGGCCTAGATTTTCGGGTAGTGAGGTGGATTGTAAACTGGCTACAGGGTAGAAGTCAGAGAGTGGTGGTCAATGGGACNGTAAGCTGGAACATAGGAGGTTCCACATCAACCTGAGAAGGAACTTCTTCACGGTGAGAGTGACGGAGCACTGGGACAGGCTGCCCAGGGGGGTTGTGGAGTCTCCCTCGCTGGAGATATTCAAGACCCGTGGAGTCTCCCTCGCTGGAGATATTCAAGACCCGACTGGATATGTTCCTGTGTGACTTGGTTTAGGTGATCCTGCTGTTGCAGGGGTATTGGACTGGATGATCTTTCGAGGTCCCTTCCAGTCCCTAATGATTCTATGATTCTTAGGATTAAAGTACATATTGACACGAATATGCACGGCAAACAAAAATGCCTGCTTTTGAAACAGCCATCCAGGAAAAGGAGAGTCCACGCAGCCACAACAGCATTTCAAAGCGCGGTGTCCCAGCATGAAAAGCATATTTTGTGAAGCAACACAGCTCGAATCCACAAAGCTATGCAGTTTTCACTGACTAGAGGTCTGGCCTCTTTTGCTCTCTGTCTTTCATCAGGTTTTTTTGGGAGCATTTGAAAAATATATCTAAACCAGACAGGGCACTTACTGGTGTAAGGCAAGGCAGCCAGGGACTGCTGCAGCCACGAACAAATTAGCTGAGCGCCTGGATCAAAACAGGGAAGGACAACACAGCTAAGAGTCTTGCTGAGGAAAGAAAAGGGGGAAATTGCATTGGTGCTGACAAGAATTCCTCCAGTATCTGAGCTGTAAATGGAAGCCTTCACTCAGGTACACAGGGTTGATTCACTGGCATATGTGGTGTGTTCTTTTTATAGCACAACAATGCAGTCAGTAGTGGGTGCAGCCTAAAAGTCCCTATTTGAGTGCCAAAGCAGATCCCTAAATGACTGCATAGATGACTTAAAGAAACAGAGAGCAACTTCTGCCTTCTGGTGTTTTTTCCAGATGAGTTAGAGGGCTCAGTAGTTTTGGTGATTAACCCTGTTAGCTCATCCATGAATAATATGAGTTTTGTTATCGGTGCTTAGATCTATGCTTTAATGTTTGTTTTTATTCTCAGAGTACTGCCAAAACCTTTCAGTATTTTTACTCCTACAAAATGCTAGACAGAAACATTTTATATGCAGTGAAATTTGTCTTTAGTTGCCTGCAATTAACCAGGTTAACCCATCTCTCATCTCATGATGCAGCACAGTGTTTGTGTACAAGACTATGGGTTTTGTTTTCAGTCTACCTTAAACACACTAGAAATTTGTTAAGTCATTTGGTACCCAGACCGGGTTGTCTGAACTAGGTATAATTAATTCCCTTCTCCATTTAATTCACAATCTTGAACTTAATGATAACTTCAAAACAGTAATTACATGACTTGCAAACAGATTATTAATCTTTTGACTTGGCCCTAAATTGTTTATCGTGTTCCATTCTCATAAGCACACTTCTCTGCCACAGGAAGAAATTACTGCCTTCTGATAACAAAAGATGTCACAGCTAATTGCATTCCCCTCATAGTCTTTCCTCATGAGATAACTTCTCCGAAGTAATTGTGAATCCGTTGTGGTTTGATAACATTGTATTGCTAAAGATTATTTTCAGTCAGATTGCTCTCAATTTCCAGAAGCAGAACTGAGTTTGGCAGCCAAACCCAGTGTATTTACCACTAAAAAGCTTGGATGAGGACTTCCCATTGGTGCTGCAGACTGTGCCCTTCTGAAGTGCAATGATGTTTACTGTCCACAGCATGGCTGATCTTTAAACCAGAAACGTCTTTTGTGCTGTGTGATGAGGAAGAACTAGGCCTATCAGAGTTCAAGTTGCTTCTGGACAATGCTCTTAGTTGTATGGTTTATTTTTTGGGTAGACCTCTGAGGAGCAGGAAGGGGACTTGATGGTCCTTATAGGTCCGCAACAACTTGACATATTCCAAGGTTCTAAATGAAACAGGGATGTAAACTTTGAGAGGCTCAGAGCTGGCAGCTGTACATCAAACCAATTCTAATCTAAAATATACAGTATATTTGTATTATTTTAACTCACTTCAGTAAGTCTCTGAGCATAACATTTTCTCTGACAAGTATTGATGTTTTATCTTCTGTCTTGGTGTAAGGAGGAAAAACGTCCTCTCCAACTATCAGTCATGGACTATTTTCTTTACATTTAAACAGAGAAATTCATTGCTACTCTAGCTGCACGTTTATGAGCAGCATCAGTAATTGTTAGTGTTCCTGTAGGTGGTTTCCTTTTCACAGAGTTCTGCAACACTGAACAGTATTTTAATGACTTGTGCTGGAAATTGGTCAGCTGTTCAGTTGTTTTAATTTTGAAATGGGCTGATCAGGAAATCTCTTTGTAGTCTCAGTTCTTATTCCCCACAGGTAGCTTGGTCTCTGGTATGAGTGAAAGAACCAGTCTCAGAGTCGCTGCTGCACTGACACATTGTCCTGAATGCTTCTACGGCAGAATTACAGCTGTGTGGTGTTCGACCCAGTTAACATCTAATTTGCCTCCAGATAATGTAATACCTCCAGACAGATTCGCTTTCCTTCCTGCAGCTCCAGCAAAGCTCTCTCACGCAAGGGACACAAAAGAAACCCTTTAATCTCTCTCCATCACTTTGCCTTTCCAAATTCTCTCAAACTTCCCTTTACACGAAGTTACAGAGCCTGAAAGGAGGACAGTTTCCTAGTGAACGAAGCCTACAGTGTTTGCCGTAAAGAAGACCAACCGAATCCATTTCCATGGGACAGAACGTATCCAGCAGCACATCATTTCTCACTATAAAGTTCTTTTAATTCCTTTTTTTTTTCTGGTAAGAAGGAACCAGATTTTTCATAGATTGGCAGTGAAAATGACTAGACTGTGTTTTCAAAGTGGAACAAGTCTGTGGTTGAGGGTTTTTTCTTTTTTTTTACACAGCTTCTCAATATTCTACAAGCCTCCAAGTGGAGGCAAAATGCATTAAAAAAAGTTCTTTCTAGGCCTCAGGGCAAACCCAAAGCATTCAGGTTGGATTTGGCTTTGTATTTATCCTCTAAATCTCAGAGTGTACTAAAATCTCCCAAAGACACAAAGGTTTTTTGGGTTTTTTTCTTCTCTGTTTTCCTTGGCAGCTGTGAGGGAAGGAAAAACGTTAAATTCTTAGTATGTTCATGTGCAGTAACAGCAGAAATCCCACCCCTATTCCGTTTCATAGATAGAGAACATTTTCCCTGTTGAGTAGGGTACAGGAGTACAGTCAACGTACCCACCACTGTTCAGAAAGTACAGCACAAGGAAATCCATGGCACTGCAACTTGAAAAGATTGATGGGTCTGTACTTCCCCTGCTGCTGTGGGCACTCTCAGTAGGAAACCAACAACTAAGCAGGATGACAACCTAAGGTTGTTTAAAATCTAAGAATCATCTTTTCTCACTTCTACCATTTCATAGCGAGAAAAATAACATATACTGATATTGGGAGTGTGTGTGCTAAAAATTTGTCCTTTTGTCTTCTGGTTTCTTAAGAGACCACAACGGGGAGACGACTCACAGCGAGGCATTGAGCATTGCCCGGTTTGTTAGGTTCTTTTCTCCTTTCATTGCTGGCTGGGAGATACTGACTCCAGACCACAGAATAAAACTGCAGCCACACTGGAAACAGACACATGCATATACAGAATTATAGAACATTTAGGCTGGGCAAGGCTGTCAAGATCTTCAAGTCGACCATTAAGCCAACCGTCACAAGGGTACTGCTACACAATGTCCCTAAGCTCCACATCTACCCAATTGTTAAACAACCACTCCCTGGGCAGCCTGCTCCAAGGCCTGATGACCCTTTCAGTTAAGTTTTTCCTGATGTCTAACTTCCCTTGGCACAACTTTGAGGCCATTTTAAAATATGAGTTTGCACGATATGAGATCTGGAGACAGGCTGCTCTAGCCCATGTATAACCAGAAGGAATAGATGCCTGGCAGGGATATGATCTTGTATTTAATTTCCAAGTTATACTAACTTTGCAATTACTCTAGGTTTGAACCATAAATTGTGTCCACAAAAGCAAAGTACCCTTGGTGCATGCCAGGAAAAGGAGAACATTATTTGTTATTCAAACTAACTGACTGAGCTGAGATGCCATCTGGACAGAGAGATGTCTCTGTCCAGACTTAATCTCTTTACAAATTCATTTTGCCCATTTGGTCAGTGTACTTCTCTTGTTTTCTGCAATTTGAGTGACCTGGTTTACTCCAGAAACATCTTACCAGAATTAATTGCCAAGTGAAACTAAACTGTGCAGAAAATATTTGTGCACTTTTCCAAATAGAGGCAGAAAACCCCACCATGTCACACCTTCTGGATTCCCCACTACAGAACTGAATCCAGAGTTTGCCCACAGTGCACAGAAATATGTTTATTGAATACACTTGAAGGGGAGGGTAAAGCCAAATAAACAGTTCATTGATATTCCTCAGGCAGTAAGAGGGTTAAGTCGTTTAATAAATTGCTGAGCTACCAACTAACACCAGATGCATAGGTGCTGCTACTTCTCTTTCCCAACTACTGTTCAGCTGAAAAATGCATATTTCTACCCCTTGCCCCCACTGTAATGACTGTCTTTCTTTTGTGAAGGTGGATTTTTTTAAAGTTGGTTTCATTGATACTTAAAGATGGAAGTCATCTCTCATTCCATGCCCTACAGAAACAGAATCTAGACCTAATTTTAGTAAGAATGAGGTGCTCAAACACCTGTTACATTTATGTCTCTTTCATAGAAGGAATTTTGCCTTGCGGATTCAACAGTTATGGAGGATTAACAGGATAGGGAAGGACATGTGGAAATAGAACAATAGCCAACTTCACACAACAGATAAGATCTTTCCAGCTGTTATTTAGCTTTGATTTCCTGTTTAATGAAACTTAGGAAAAGAGTGTGTCCCATCTCCCTCTTGAGCCTACTCACAATTTTTCAAAAACAGACTTGAATAGCATCAAAGGTAACTTGGCTCTGTCAAGATTTATCGAGACTGGTCATCAGTTAAAGACTGGAAAATTCTGCCCAACACACACTTCTGTGAGGGAAGGAATGTTGCTTTTGCAGTATGGTAATTGAACGTGGCATTTAAGAAGAAAAGAGATGGAACTAGAACCTTTTAGCTTAACTTCTGCATAACACTGTTCTGCTGTTTATATTACCTCACAGAAACCTGCTTTGTGATTAAAGGACTTCTCTGCTCTGGTGAGACCACATCTGGAGTGTTGTGTCCAGTTGTGGGCTCCTCAGTTCAAGAGGGATGTGGAGCTGCTGGAGGGAATCCAGCGTAGGGCAATAAGGATGATGAGGGAGGTGGAGCACCTCCCTTATGAGGAGAGGCTGAGGGAACTGGGTCTCTTTATCTTGGAGAAGACGAGACTAAGGGGTGACCTCATTAATGCCTATAAATATTTGAAGGGTGGATGTCAGGAGGACGGAGTCAGGCTCTGCTCAATGTCATCCAGTGATAGGATGAGGATCAATGGGTGCAAGCTGGAACAGACCAAGTTCCATATAAATATGAGGAGGAGCTTCTTCCCAGTGAGGATGACAGAGCAGAGGAACAGGCTCTTCCTGGGAGATTCTGTCACTGAGGGACAGGAAGGCACACCCCACTGATTTCAATACACATTGTGGCAGCAGTCTACAGAGGACTGGTTATGGTTTTGCTTTTATGACTTTAACAAGTAGTAGTCAGAAGTTAAGATGAAATCAGAAGTCAAAAGATGTTTGGCTGGTTCACCTGGGTTACAGGGATTTAAGTCCCCATTTTTGTGTGTGAATAAGTGAATGGGTTTGGGTCCCACTTGAGGAATAGTTTTGTGTGCTGCATGGTACTTTTCTCTGGCATGGGTTGTTCATTGTGGTATTACTTGTCTTCTGGTGCCGTTTAGTAATTGTGAGTGGTGGACAATCTGTGGAAGGTAGGACACTGCTCTTTCAAGAGTATAAATAATTGTGTGCTTGGCTGAGCAGTATGTCTGGACCATTTTGTTGGCAACCGAGCATTTCTCACAGCAACGAAACCACATTTTACATAAGCACATTATGTGCTTCACAGTAAGACATGAGATTTCATAAATTTTATAAATGGCCTCATACGAATTCAAAGCAGCACAAGAATCAATAAACTTATATTGCAAGAACTCCAGACCACAGCACAGAAATATCTGAGCCCTCCAAAATTGGTTCATTTTGTTTTCCTTTTTAAAAAAGCCCTTTTCTCTAACTCCCCTAAAACACTGAAATTCTGATATATTAAATTTCTTCACTGGATGAGTTTCCTAGATTTTTAATTTGTTTTTTTTTTTTTTTTAATGTTCATCGTTTCCACTCCCATATTTAACGTTATTACTCATACACGTACATAGATAGACATGAAATAGATCTGGAATCGATTTTATAGGGCAACACATATTCTACAAGGCATATTACTTAGGAGGGTTCAAGGTTTGGCTCTACTGGCCTGCAAACAATTTATGGGAAAATATTCAAATCTAATTAATGTAATTCAAGTGTTGCTGAAAGAAAATTTTCGTGCTGTGATCAATTCATTACATATGTACATTACTGAATTATTACTCAATTCCCTTCATCTTTCCCTCTGATGGCCCTATTGCCAGTAAGTTCTTGCGTGGCCTATTTATTACTTCTTTTTAGAAAATACAGAAACATAAAATTCATTGTAATTGAGACAGTTCTACTGCTTTGCTTTTCTGAATGCTTTTTCATAATCAGACTAACCTCAACCAGAAAATGATTGATTTGATATTTGTCCTCTTTTGTGTTCATGTTGGCTCTTCTACTAGTCCTTGTGTTCCAAGTGACAGTGTTCTTAGAAAAGGCTTCCTAAATATGAGAAATCTAGATTTTAATCTTACTGACGACTTGAGCTGTACATAAAAACACAGGGCATTTTGTGTCCTGATCTCATGCCCAAAGTGTTAAAGAAGTTTGATTTGGTAAAGCTGTGGTTTTACTTAATTGATCCCTTTAAAGTTGGAAAGCTCCACTTCCTTCCTTCTCTTCTGTATTCTTTGACAAATACTTTTGTCTGTGAATCTGCCAGTCCTGAATGAAGGAGATGTCACTGAAATGTATAGAATAGGTTCTTTAAAGTATCCAGGCAGTACTTGGTTCACTTTTTCATGTATTATGCTGAAGCAGAATGGTTGTTAAACCCCCAGGACTTCTGTTATTTTTTTTTTCTTTAAACAATCCTTAAACAGAAGGGTAAAACAGACATTTCTTTTTCTGGAAGCAATGTGTGTCAAGCACTCTTCATTGTTTAATTAGCTCACCAGGCTGCCCCAAATTTCATCTAGACCTCTTCATTTCAAGTGCACTATCTTCTTTAAGGTCTATTTTCTGGAGCAGCTGGAAAACAAATATTACTCATGAGTTCACCAAAACGAAAGTCAGGTATTTGGACAAAATATTGAATAAAAGAAAAGAATTCTTAGGGCAAGAATTCTGTTTTCTTTTCGACACCACATTTATGTTCACCTCTACTTACTTTCTTATTCATTCTGTTTTGTCAGTCTCCAGCTTGCTGAACTTTGTTATCATTGCATCATGGATGAATAAACTTCACATGGCCTCATTTAGCTACAGTTAAAATGTATTGGTAATGCAAAGTAGATCTAAAGGGTTGGATCTTAGCAGTACTTAATTAACTGATTCAAGAAGTAAGAAGTGATTTAGCAAACTAAAGCAGTGATTTGATTACAGATTTGACAAGTATCACGTTAGCTTACCTTAAATGAAAATATGTAAAACACAACCATGAATGGTTCAGAGCTCTCAAGTACACAAAGAAAACAGCCAAATAGGTAGAGAGGTGGGAGGAAGAGGCTCATCTACAATAAAAATTATCCTTCTTGAGTTTGGAATAAATACAATGCATTGGCATTACTCAACATCTGGTGATTGTGCCTTAAGGAGAGGGTTCTTGACCAGACATTGTGTCTACACTGGCTTAGGTGATCCTGCTGTTGCAGGTGGATTGGACTAGATGATCTTTCGAGGTCCCTTCCAATCCGTAATAATTCTATGATTCTATGATTCTACCCTTCGAGACATCCCAGCTCAGAGGAGATGCTAGATGCAGCCCATTGCATACCAGGATTGCTAAAAGTAGTCGTATTTTAGATCATGATTCATAGGGTCTGAGACAATTGACTTTTGTCAGGTATTTTTCTGTTTCAGCCTAACTCAAGTGATTTAATGTTTCAGTTTGTCCAGAACTTGTTATATTTTAAAGTTCTAGTATTTTCCATTAGTAGCACATGTCCAGAACTTGCCAGATCTTGGGGTCTTAGCCATCCCCTCTTTGGACCACGACCAAGTAAAAGTGTACCAGGCAAAGTAGGGGCGGGGGTGAGGGTGGGGAGTAGTAGAAGCTGGGTAGGAGTCAGGTGCACTGGTGGAGAACCTCAATACTCTAGCCCACTGTCACTGGTAATTGTCTTTACTGTCCCCAATGAGGTAGGAACCAGCAGGATTAAGGGGGAGCCCGGATGATCTAGTACTCTGCCTTTTGCAATTCACATTTGACTTTTCAAGCATGTTGTTGTGTCATTCAGAGAGGAATGCTGCACCCTCTGTGTAGTGGCCCATGACTGGGAGTCAGTCGTACCACCACAGATAGAGATATGTCTGTGTAGCATTTGCCTTCGCTATAATTTTCTTTGCCTTGCATAAGATGAAGAAAATTCAAAGCCTAGTGCTTTTATAGAAACATCTGCCTGTTGATTCACTTAGTAAAGACTGAAATTTGTCCAGGCATTTGGAAGACATGGAATGAAATAGAAGAATGTATAACCTTGACATTCAAACAAATTCAGGCAATCTCATTTCTTTCAGGACCATTCACCACAAGCTGCAGTTGTGCCGAGCTGGACAGAAGGAGCACTCTTTGTGACATTATTGTGTCTCTGCTGAAGAATTCCAATATGTGCTGCAATGCTTCACATTCTACCAGCTCACTGATTTGTGTTACAGCAGCAAAAATACAGACATTTCAAAGCACGCTTATCCTCGACATTGTATGTGTGTTTGTAGCTGAATGTGAGCAGACGTACGTGTGCGATGCGGCGCTTGAGATGCAGTTTTTGAACTACATTGCTAAGGCGCTAGCGTGCCCTTTGAAGACGCCCCAGTTAACTCAGCAGTGCCATACAACCTGAGGATAGTAATGTCCATTACACGAAAAATTCTTTAAAAGAGTATTTTTTACTACATCAAGGTATTTCCCCTTAAAACCTGTGGTTTTCTGACTGAATCTGCTAGCCTTTCAGCTCCAGGCAAGTCACTTTCATGTCATATATTTCACGCAGACGGGGGGTTTAGAGCTATTTCCAAACGTTGCAGAACATCTTATCTGCTGTGTTCCTGCTTTGTCTGTTGCTGCTTTCCAACACGAGTGCAGAACCCTCTACCAGCTGCTTGTAGCCCCATGATCCTCTTTACTCTCAGGATAGAAATATAGATTTAATGAGACAAAGTTGCCCAAAAGGGCTTGTAAGGGCTGGTCCTTTAAAACTAATGGCAATATTGATCTTTTAGTGCCAGGAATAGCAGCAATATTTTTTTCCTCTGCATAAATTCAACAAAAGATTAGGCTGATGGTTAGATTGGTGATCTTGGAGGTCTCTTCCAACCTTGATGCTTCTATGAAATACTCTCCCAGTTGTATTTCTGGCACTGGGATTTTCTGGCATATTTTTTATTGGAAACCTAATTTAATTAAAGGGCCTAAACAGTGTCTCTTGGAAAGCTGGATTTGCAATAATTTTTTTACTCTGCCCTGGTGAGACCACACTTGGAGTATTGTGTCCAGTTCTGGGCTCCTCAGTTCAAGAGGGATGTGGAGCTTCTGGAGAGAGTTCAGCATAGGGCAACGAAGATGATGAGAGAGGTGGAGCAACTCCCTTATGAGAAGAGGATGAGGGAGCTGGGTCTCTTTAGCNGAGAAGACTAATTTGTGTCGGCATTTAGACCACATCAAATAGGGATTACGATGTTTAATACCTTTTATAAAGTACTGCTCTGCTGGTAATTTTCTAATTCTTATCAGTTATTTATGTGGACTTTACTTACCAGCATAACTTTTAATCTATTTTATGAAGTATTTTGATTTTATAATAATTATATTTTCTGTAAATACCTATGATAATAAAATAATTATATTTTTACTTACCAGTATAACTTTTTATTTATTTTACAAAGTATTTTTATTTTATAATAATTACATTTTACTGTAAATACCTATGATTTTTTTGGTCTCCTGGTAAATAAAGGCAGAATCTTTGCAATTAAAGGAAACAAGGTGAATACAACAGACAATTTCATAATATAAAAGCATGGTCCTGCAAGGCAAAACATGTGAATGACTTCTGAAATGAATTGGCTGGTTGACATAATTAAAGTGACTGAAGCTTTGCAAGACAAGATTTGTCAGTGCTGATGGTCATTGTAATCACTACTGAAGGCAGCTCAGTTGAGAAGCGAAGCAATAAAAAGGTGAAATAAAACAGTGTTTATGATTCCGGGTCTTAAAGCCATGACCGCTGCTGGGTTACTTTAAATGAGGGAGTGCTGAAGTGAGTTGACCAGATTATTAAATTGCTCTATTATAATTTAAAGTGTTCATTTGCACTGAATTGTTTTCTTAGAAAAGCTGTAACAATTGAGCAGATCTGAGGCATTTTTCTGTTATTTGTTATAGTATTGGATGAGGGTTGCTCTGTCAGATGCTGGTTTGGTGAGGTGGTATTGTTTTTCCCGTTGTTGTTCAATATTCCATTCTGGCTGTAGATGGCACTAACTTATTGCAGTTTCAGAGATTCCAGTAGTCCAGGATTTTTGACGCGCTAAAAACATTTCTTGATTTCTTGTCAGTTTGCGTTCCGTAATCTAGCAGTGAAAGCATAAAATGATGGGTTTGTTTTTTGCTTTAAAACCATAAAAAATACCGCTTTTCTTTTAGCTATTTTTAAGATTGTAATTACTGTTAATGGCAAAAAATTGTAAAAAATATTTGGCATGTCTTTCATAAATTTAAAGGCCCAGTCTTTTGAAAACAAATGAAAACCACTTGAAAAAAGGAATCATAATACTGTGAAACACAGCCTGGCACTGGCAGTGTGGATATCACCATACAAAATACGGATCCAGACACTTTCTTTTCAAAATTTGCATTACTGATTCACGTATCCCTGCTGTTGCTGTGTTGGCATTCATCAGGTGAGGAACGCTGCACTGCTTCTGTGAGACAGCCTGGGAAATGTTATGTAGACGCTCACTTGAACACAGCTCTACTGAGGTTAGTGTGTTTGTGTGCATATAAGACTAAACTCTTGTCTAAGCATTAAGATTGGGACTGTATAAATCATGTGCCACAGATAACTGATAACAGATAAGACATTTAAAATACTTTTCACAGTTGCATAACACTATGACTCTCTAACTCATGTCATTAACACATTGATTTCTGCTGTTCAACCCTATGGCCAGACCCAGTCAACATGCATTGATGGAAGGCAGGTCCTATTCAACACACCTGTGGACATTGTCTTCCTGGACTTCATTAAAGCTGTTAACACCATTTTCCACACCACTCCTGAGCTGTCCATAGCCTGGACATGGGTGTGTTCTGCTGGCTTAAACACCGACTGGATGGCTGGACCCAAGGAGTGGTGGTGAATGGAGTTAAATCCAACTGGTGATGGGTCAGAAATGGTGTTTCCCAGGGTTCAGTATTGGGGCCTGTACTCTTTAGTATCTTTATTTGTTATTTGGATGAGGGGATGGAATGCACCCTCAGTAGGTTTGCACATGATACTAAGCTGGTTGGGTGTTGATCGGCTTGAGGATAGAGAGACCCTACGGAGACATTTGGACAGACTGGACCTGTGTGATGGGTTGAGGCCAAATGTATGAGCTTCGACAAGATCAAGAGTTGGATCCTGCACTTAGGTCACAACAGTCCAACATAATGCAATGCTCAAGAAAGTGGCTGGAAAACTGCTTGGCAGAAACAGACCTACATGTAGTGACTGGCAATTGGCTAAATATGAGCCAGCAGTGTACTTAGGTGGCCAAGAATGCCAATGGAATTCTGGCTTCTATTGCAAATATTGGAGCCAGCAGGAACAGGGAAGTGATTCTCTCCCTGGACAGTCTTGGAACTAGTGAGGTCACACCTTGTGTACTTTGTTCACATTGAGGCAGTGTGGCCTAGATTTTC
>VXBP01008196.1:389516-523354 GCA_013400115.1 Rhinopomastus cyanomelas
CTCCCCCTCTACTCTGCCCTGGTGAGACCACACCTGGAGTATTGTGTCCAGTTCTGGGCTTCTCAGTTCAAAAAGGATATGGAGATGCTGGATAGGGTCCAGCTTTGGGTATCGAAGATGATGAAGGAAGTGGAGCACCTCTGTTATGAGGAGAGACTGAGGGAGCTGGGTGTCTTTAGCTTGGAGAAGAGGAGACTGAGGGGTGACCTCATTAATGTCTACAAATATTTGAGGGGTGGGTGTCAGGAGGACGGCACTGGGCTGTTCTCGGTGTCATGTAGTGATAGGACAAGGGGCAATGGTTGTAAGCTGGAACATAGGAGGTTCCACGTGAACCTGAGAAGGAACTTCTTCACGGTGAGGGTGACGGAGCACTGGAACAGGCTGCCCAGGGGGGTTGTGGAGTCTCCTTCACTGGAGATGTTCAAGGCCTGCCTGGATGTGTTCCTGTGTGACTTGGTCTAGGTGATCCTGCTGTGTCAGGGGGATTGGACTAGATAATCTTTCAAGGTCCCTTCCAATCCCTAATGATTCTATGATTCTATGATTTTTGGCCACATCAATACAAGACTTTTCGGTGCTGGAGTGGATTCAAAGAAGGGCACCAAAGTTGATGAAGGGTCTGGAAGGCAAGCTTTATGAGGAGTGGCTGAGGGAGCTTGGGCTGTTTAGTCTGAAGAAAAAGAAGCTAAGGGGGGACCTTTTTCTCACAAGTAACAAGTGCTAGAACAAAAGGAAATGGTCTCAACTTGTGCCAGAGGAAGTTTAGGTTAGACATTGGGAAAAACTTCTTTACTGAAAGAGGCACAATGTATTGGAAGAGGCTGCCCAGGGTGGTTGTTAAATCATCTCACCGGGCCATGTTTGAAAGTCAAATAGTTACAAAGCATGGTTTAGCAGTGGGCTTGGTACAATTAGGTTAATATTTGGATGTGGTGATTGCAGAGGTTTTTTCCAACCTGAAAAATTCTATGATTCTATTTAAATTATCCTGTTTAGTGAATCAGAAGAGAAGGAGGCTCAGACCTCTCAAATTATTCTATCTTTATTGCAAACTCAATCCTCAGTTGTTTTTTATTTTTTGAAACTATTAATAATTAATCTTTGGCATTGGATAAAATCAACCTATATATTCTTTTTCTCTAAACTGAAAAGATCACAGACTGGCAAATGGCATTTATCTTAAGTTATCCATCTTGGATTGTTGTCTTAGTTTCTTTTGAAAACAAAGAAAATTATTTAAAATTCATTTCCTCTGTGCCTGTAGAATTACTCTAGCACTTAATTTATCTGTAAAAAAATAAAGTTTAATTATTCTCTCAGCACTTGTTGTTTGAGGTATCTCAATCAGTCTAGATGGTCTTTCCAATCCGTAGTGATTCTATGATTCTATAAAGTAGAGTGTAGAAACTTGTTATGCTTAATAGTCAATGAAAAAGAACTCAGCATTCACATTATGAACTTCTCATTCTTCTGAATTGCTACAAACAGCTGTGGTTGGAAATAGAAGACTGGCTTCTTCAGGACGCACTGAAGGGTATTTCTGGCAAAGCAAAGCTTATTAAGTACTAACACAAAATCAGATGCATTAAAAGTAGGCTGGTGTAGAGACCTCAAGAACATATCAATATAAAGTTCACACAATATTTTTGTTTTCATAATTTAACCAAACTGTGTACTTATGCAACTTGACCACCCATGTTTGGAATGCAGTTGCCAAAACAGCCCACAGGCAGGCCACACAGAAGTTACAAAGACAGATTTATACACAGAGTGTGTGCATAGATCCCCTGTTGTTTACTTGTGTGTATACACCCTTCTACCTTCAGCTGTAGTGCAAGGAAGCACACAGTGATACAGCTCTCACTGAAAGAGTTGTGCTTCCTTCTTAACCATGCTCTTTCAACACAATATTTCACGAGGCAGTGTTTTGTTTTCAGAACAGAAACTTCAATAATGCCATTTGCTGTAGTGATGAATTGCTAAGCATTACAAATAATTCAAATGACAGTGAGCCAGCGAACCAACAGGAATAGAGCTGGTTGCCAAAGGAAGTCTGAGCTACCTTGAGAACGGTTAAAAGCAAAAGAACCCTAAACCAAACAAATGCTTAGTGTGAGTTTTCCAGGAAATGAACATGAACATTTAGAGATCCGTTGTCCACTCAGACAAAAAGAGAACAAGTGGGAGAACTCTACAATGATATTGGAGTTAAGACTGAGAAGTTATTGCTGTCCAGAAGAGGAAAACTTTAGCCTAAAATTAAAGATGATGGTAGAAATTGTGCTCAGGTAGAATGACTGATGGAAACAAGAGGTAGAAATAAAAAACCTAGAGAAGAAGCTAAGCTGCAGAGATGAAGACACTTTAAACAGGAAAGTGAAGAGCGGATATCTCTATCCCAGAAGACTGAAGTGTTTAACAAATAAAGCACAAGTCATGCTTCACGTAAAATGTGATTTACACAGGTGACATATGGCTGAAGTGTGACAAATAGAGCACCCGTGTTAAAAGCAAAGTAAGGAAGCCAGCAAAGAACTGTAGAGCCATCACCCTCAACACAGGAAAAACAGGCTTCAGTTTGAACGACAAAATAAGGATATGGATATAAATGCAAAAATTGAAATAAAATGCATTCCAGATTTATGATGTTAAACTGATGAAGGTCCTTGGTAAAAACATTTTCTGCTTCACAGAAAAGCTGCTCTGAACCTAAACCCGAACTTCATATGATAATAAGAAATAAATCATAGAATCTTTAGGAATTGGAAGGGACCTCGAAGGATCATCTAGTCCAATTCCTCTGACACAGCAGGATCACCTAGAATAAGTCACACAGGAACACATCCAGGCTCCAGTGAAGGACACTTCACAGCCACCCTGGCCAGCCTGTTCCAGTGCTCTGTCACCTTTACTGTGATGTTCCTTCTCATATTTATGTGGAACCTTCTATGTTCCAGCTTACACCCTCGTCCTATCACTAGATGTTGTTGAGAAGAGCCTGGCTCCATCCTCCTGACACCCACCCTTCAAATATTTGTAGACATTAATGAGGTCACCCCTCAGTCTCCTCTTTTCCAAGCTAAAGAGACCCAGCTCCCTTAGCCTCTCCTCATAAGGGAGGTGTTACACTTCCTTCATCATCCTTATTGCCCTACTCTGGACTCTCTCCAGCAGCTCCATATCCCTCTTGAGAGAGGGGCCTGGACCCAATACTCCAGGTGTGGTCTCACCAGTGCAGAGTAGAGGGGGAGAAGAACCCCTCTTGATCTGCTAACCACCCCCTTTCTGATCCACTGCAGGATGCTGTTGGGCCTCTTGGCTGCAAGAACACACTGCTGGCTCATGGTCATCCTGCTGATGATACTAATGAGGGACAGCACAGATATACAGATTAGCTGGCATGATGCACAATGAATTGTGCTACTGAGGAACTGTTAGGCTTATGGAGTTCTTTGAAGTCCATTTTTGGCGCTGATCCTATGCAATATTTTCTGAAGTGAAATTGGTATAAGAAGTAAATTTAATTAAACTTGATGTTAAGGAACACATCTGAGCTGCAAAAGGGTTTTGAATACAAATGATGGCAAAGGCTGGAGAGATGAAGTCAAGCTTTGTGAAACAAGGCTTTTGGAGAGCAGTTTGTCATACAAACTGAGGACTCCTGAGAATATAAGAGAGTGAAGAAGAACCTTGCTGTATTAGTTGTTAAATGGATGGAGCTAGTTTTTAATGTACTATGGATGCAAAAAGAGCCTTGATATTACAAAATACCAGGTAATGTCTAGTATTCGGTGCATGAGGCCTTGGAGATGACAGCTGTAACACTGTCTGCTCTTCATGCTGAAATACATGCACTGAACTAGAAAACCTGCTGGGGGGACTGTTGGAGAACTCTGAGGAATAGAGTAACTATCATTAGTAACTATGTAATTAGTTACTGATGACGTTAGTTAACTATCTTATTTCATTTTGGTAGCACAGGATACCAGAAATTATAACGCTGTTGTCATTTTAGGAGAAAAAAAGAGGAGGATAAGTGACTTTTGCAAGAGGACATATTAGTACAAAACCTACAGAATTTACCTTTATGTGTTTCTTCTGGAACTTACCAGTTTTCTAGCCATCATTGCAGAGAAACTTTAAAGCACGTTTTAATAGATATTGTGGACAAAAATTATCCCTTCAGGATGGAACTTTGAAGTTTTACAACAAGCTGTGTTACAAGTAATTAACCGTGGCGGACTCGGAGGCTGCTTCTCTCTGTGTACACTAACATGATGAGTAATCTGTATGTGTGGCTTCTCCTCCAGGTCCACCAAAATTGCTCGTGTATGCAGCAGAAGAGGCCCTAGGATCTTTAGATGCATGACTTGCCAGCTCCATCTGTGCATGTGTGTGTGCACACTGAATGTGCATAAGCAGCCTCCCTACAAATTCTGAGAAAAATTATAGATGAGGCTACTGAAATAAACTACTAGCTTGTGAAAGAGATTGTTACTTCACTGGTGATAATATTAGACATATTTTCTTAATAAAAATCAATTAAAACGCTTTAGAACAAAGAAAACAGTGAGTGTGAGGCAAATCACAGAAGCATTCTTCAGAGGTGTAAATATCCAAAACTCTTGCAGTGCTGTAAATACAGTTCAGCTGATCCTGCTGGAGTTTCATTTTTGGGAGTTGGGAACACTGTGCTCGGTGCCACTTTCCTTCATGTTTCTTTGGGTGTCATTGCGTAGTTCTCTTTTTTCCAAAAGAAAATAATAATTTGAAATAATGTCTGTGAGAGGCATGGTGCTGTTAATGTGTTCTGAAAACCTGAAGCATGTATTGATAAAATGGAAATGCTCTGCGGAAAATTTACTTTGCTTGTAATTCATTTGGTTCCTGCCATAATTGGACAAAGGAGTTGAGTAGCTGCCAGAGAAAATGAGAAGTTGAGCACTCAGTCACCAGCCCTACAATCCCAAAATTTTAATTGCATTGTTCACTGTGAGATTTGAAGGGGGGAATTCTGAAGATGGAACATGTCATGAGCATTGTGTTGCTGACAAAGTCTTTCTCCTCATTACAGACATCTCAATCACTGCCAAACAGCACAACCCAGCACAGAAAAGCACACTTCCAGTATGGACTGCTCCTCTGTCAGTCACGGGGTAAATGCAGGCAAATTATGCAGATGAAGAATGCAATCATGTGGATCTTCACGGGAGAAGTAGAACAATAACATTCATCAGTTACGTTAGCGTATTTAAATAAAGATGAACCTCTCTTGTGCACAAATTGCAATAGCAGTGTCCTACTGTCTCATTTGCAAGTACTTGATTGAGATGTTGGAAGCTGGATTGACAGGATTCCTAGATAATTTCATAGACACCCACTTTCACTAACAAAATTTGTGCCTAAACTTGCAGATGCCTTAAACTGCCTTTGCATTAGTTTTGCTCTGGGAAAGCCGTTAGCACATTGTTGTAGCACCAATGTCTTCACTGCACCGACGCTGGGCAGGTGACTAGACTTGAGCCCTGCCAAGGTTCACAAAATGTTCACTTACTTTACCTGAAAGTCGTGAGCCAACAGAAGTGCTCAGGCATGCAGTAATTAACTGCATTGGGATAGAGCAGGAAAACAACAATGCACATGGGTCTGTTGCTTTCAGTTCAGGATAATCACTTGGAACCACGAGAGCTGGCTCCCAACTCCGTGCCAATTCACGTTCTAAACACTAAATCACGGTTTTCCAAACTGGCAGGGAATATCTGGAGGAGGGCAGAGGCTGGAAGGCAAAAAGCGCAAATCAGAAACGATGTTATTTGCCTTTGTGATGATGGAGGAGGGCTAGCGGGCTTGCAATGGGCACGTGCAGAGGTGTAGGGTTCACCTCGGAGAGGTTAGCATTTTACAGCAGGAAGGTACTCCACAGAAATTGTTGCTGCTGTTAGAAAGAAATTCTTTACTGAGAGGGTGGTCAGGAGCTGGAATGGATTGCCCAGGGAGGTGGTGATGTCACCATCCCCGGAGGTGTTTAAGGACAGGTGGATGCGGCGCTTGGGGATATGGTCTAGCGGTTAGGCACTAGGAGAAAGGGCTGGACTTGATGACCCTGGAGGTCCTTTCCAGCCATGATGATTCTCTGATTCTATGATCTCTGCCTTCATGGAAAGTCCTTAGCCTGTGTTCTGAGCGAAGTGGGATAACTCTGAGAAGTATGAGGAAGACATTCCCCGTGCCATGATGCTGCTTGGCTCAGCCTGCTGCATTCTCCTCCCACAGTCCCTGTGAGTAATCCCAGTGCAAACTATTGACTAACAGCTCTTCTCCTGTTTGAAACAACTTGATGGGTTCCTGGCATTTGAAAGAGCGGGCTTAGAGTGGTGAATCTCTGAGAACATTAGGATACTAGCAAGAAATACAGCCTAAATCACCCTCTCCTTCAGCCATATCCACCGCACCGACAATCTAAATCCCTGTCAAGGAATTCAAACCCCACAAATCGTTAAGCACTTAGCTGTCCTCGTGAGCTGTGACTGATTTGAATGGTCTGCATCTCACAGTGTAAAAGATAATCTCAAACTTGGATTTTTGAAATCCCCAAGATTCTCCATGAATTTATTTTTTTTTGATATTTTAAAAATCACATGCAGCACATTGAGAATGTTAACACATGCAAATTTAAGTGCCACTGAGTAAATTTTTTGAGCCAAATGAATGTTCTTCAGAATGACATTCTGAAAAAAATTGGAGATGTTCCACAGCAAACTGAGATGAAATTCAGTGAGTTGCAGCGTGACACAGAGGCGTCCTAGAATTTCGCTAGCACAACAGATGCATTAAATCTTTCGTTCTAGTCTGTGTTTGAAATAACCTAGCAAAGAGCCATTCTTCTTAGTGCTCTGCAACACCCCACATTTAGATCGAAAGGTGATTAATAGCTTCGATAACTGTCACTTTGACGAAATATTCAGAGGCACTTGCATCAGCTGACGGTGTTCAGTGAGATGGGGAGGTAGAGGACTATTTTAACTTCACAGTTCACTAAAAATAAGCAATGGAATTGTGCACATTATCTTACAGGAGAAATTATCAACAGGAATGTGTATTCATCAGATAAGAAATTCATACCTCAAAACTGACCATTGCAGTTATATTAAAACTACAGTAAACTTGTTACCTTCCAATTAATGTCTTAAAACACTGATTTTCAAATAAATACAATGACAGACCCGCTTGATAATGTTTCTTAGGCTTATAAAAAAATACGAGGGGCTAAGGGTTATCAGAGACAGTAAAGAGGGTAGGTCCACTCATGAATGAGTGCCCTTGCTTAGCTGTAGATGCATGGGCTCTGATGTGATGCACCCACGAATCCTGAGGTAGATGTTATCTCCAGGCCACTTTCCATCACCTTGTAAACAGTGCAGGGTCAATTTGGAGACCTGGGAGCCGCTGGTGATCCACAGGAGCCAGTACTGGGTCCAGTCTTGTTCGACATTTTCATCAGTGGTATGGACAAGGGGACAGAGTGTGTCCTCAGCAAGTTTGTTGATGACACAAAGCTGTGTCATCAGGTTTGCTTTCAGCAGATTGTTTTCAGCTGTGCCCAGTGACAGGACAAGGAGCAATGGGCACCAGCTGGAGCACAGGAAGTTTCATTTAGATGTGAGGCCAAGCTTCTTTAATGTGTGGACTGATGTCTTTCGCTGCAGTGTTGCTGCATGCACCAAAAGTAACTGCTTCCCATTTGTGTGCTGACACCTAACGATCGACAAAATGTTAATGTCATTAGAGTTTAAATGGACTGTAATAAATTATTTCCTTTTTAGCCTGATTTAATCTACATTACGTGTTTCTGTAACTGGCCTGCTTCTGATGGTTTGCTGCCGTTCTTCATGAAGCCATGCAAACTACAGGGTTTGCCCCGTAGACGGAATGACTGAATAGAATTATTCTTCATATTTAAAGTGTTTGTGCCACAGATATCTGGAGAAAACTTTGCAAGAACAACCTCAGGTACCAGTGTAGACTGGGGACTGACCTGTTGGAGAGTAGTGTAGGGGAAAGGGACTTGGGGGTCGTGGTGGACAGCAGGATGACTATGAGCCAGCAATGTGCTCTTGTGGTCAAGAGGGCCAACAGCATCCTGGGGTGGATTACAAGGGGGGTGGTTAGCAGATCAAGAGAGGTTCTTCTCCCCCTCTACTCTGCCCTGGTGAGGCCACACCTGGAGTATTGTGTCCAGTTCTGGGCTCCTCAGTTCAAGAGGGATGTGGAGCTGCTGGAGAGAGTTCAGCGTAGGGCAACAAAGATGATAAGAGAGGTGGAACACCTCCCTTATGAGGAGAGGTTGAGGGAGCTGGGTCTCTTTAGCTTGGAGAAGAGGAGACTGAGAGGTGACCTCATTAATGTCTACAAATATTTGAGGGGTGGGTGTCCGGACGATGGCACTGGGCTGTTCTCGGTGTCATGTAGTGATAGGACAAGGGGCAATGGGTGTAAGCTGGAACATAGGAGGTTCCACATCGACCTGAGAAGGAACTTCTTCATGGTGAGGGTGACGGAGCACTGGAACAGGCTGCCCAGGGTGGTTGTGGAGTCTCCTTCACTGGAGATGTTCAAGGCCTGCCTGGATGTGTTCCTGTGTGACTTGGTCTAGGTGATCCTGCTGTGTCAGGGGGATTGGACTAGATGATCTTTCGAGGTCCCTTTCAGTCCGTAATGATTCTATGATTCTATGATTCCGTTTTGTACATAAGTATGGAGAAGGAAGTATACTAAACACTCAGCTAAAATGATCAGTGTTTCTTATCCCACAGGGCTGGGTTTTTCCCATTCTCCTGGGAGAACATTGCAGAAGTAATTTTGTCAGCATGAATTCTTCTCTGTCATAAAGTCACTTATCCTGTTATTCTGCGTTTTACTTAAGAAATGTGACTGTGGGCTGCATGACAAGTGTTTTCCCTCAAGTTCATTTCAGACAGAGTTTGATGCTGGGGACAGCCGATATATTGTTCTTCTGGTTTTACAGGTCTGCTCTTACTGGTGGCACTGTGTGTTATAAATCTCTAGTGAGTACAGAAAAGGTATAACCATAAAGTAAAAATGACCAAGACCTCAGGGAGGTAAAACACGTCTTTTAATGGAGTTGTTCATTCTGTCAGGCTTTACTGGGGGCTGTGGATGGGCAATGCCATGAATGCTCATCCTGATGTCTGGCCCTCAGCAATTTTCTTTCTGGATACCGTTAAATACACAAAAATAGAGAGGGGATGAAGGGGAAATATCGCTGTAAAACTGAAAGTCTGGAAAAAAGGAAGAGAATGAAGAGGTAAGGTGACTTCTAGTTGCTTTTTACGGCTTATTTCTTTGAGGTTTGCCTCATTCCACCCACCATTTGTGGTGGTTGCTCCTCTACCTGACCTGATTCACTTAGTTTTCTGGCTCTGCAGTCAGTCTGTATGGTGTGAGAGTAGAGAAAGTAAAAAATGCCTCTAACTGCAGAGCCAACTAATGGAGAGTTAAAAGAAAGACGTGGACAGAAATGTGCATGATGCCTTGCCTAGGTAGGCTTTCCCAGACAAAGTCAGTGATATTGAAAGCAGTGACCTACTAGGATGATGGCATTGCTACAGTGCCCACAGTGCCTCCATGGGGTAGGTATGACTTCTTGGGTCCGAAAATCTGTTTCCAAGACTTGCCTGTAGGACCAGTGATACACAGAGAATTGTTCCAGTCGTAACATGGATGTAACTGTGGGCACCCTGTTACCCTTTGGCTGGCTGGCAACTCTTGGGGATTTGTCTTGTCACAGAACAATAGTAGTTATTGTGGGTTTTCCACACACTCTGAGAAATTGGCTGTGGCTATTAACCAGCGAGAACACATTACTGTTTTAGTGCTGTACAGAAAAGTTCCCTAACTGTTCTGAGCAGTAACAGAAGAACTTTGTTGTGAAATTACACGAAAACTTCTGGTGCCCAAGAATCTTGCGCTGCAAGTGTTTTTATGTGCCAACTATGTCTCTCGTGTGAATACATTATAAATCATCTGTGTTTTATTAGAAAAGCTCTGAGAAAAGGGTACCCTCAGTAGGTTCAGTTGTTTGTTCCCATCTCAAGAAAGGAATGTTGAAATCTGTTGTGTGAGCAGGAATTCCTGGCAAAGCAAACCCCCAGGAATGCTGGAGACATAACTGTTTCTCTCAGGTAATAAACACTGCAGGCTCGTATTAAACTAGTCTGGCCAGCAGCAGGGCAACTGTGATTCTGTGAAACGTTCCAAATTGTGCACTGAATGCCAAAAAGGAAAAATAGATGCACTTCATGCTGAAGAGGTAGTACAGCACCTTCTATTCAAGCTGCACGTATCTGTAGGAAGATCCGATGAGCCCAGTACTCACGCGAGCCAACATAAAGGCTGTCCTTGGATGCAGCAGTTTTGGAGTGACTCACCTATGCTAACAGTTCTTTACTGTGATGGAAATGCTGGACTCCCACAACACTGGCATTACTTTGGAGGAAACCTCCAAAGCTGCACCTAATCCCAAGCTGTTTGGAAGTTAAGTGTCTTATGGAAATAGGTACTCAGTACCCAGGGAGTGCAGAAGGTAGATCGTTGTTCTGACTCATCCAGGACTAATTTATAGTGGTGCTCTGGAACTCTTATTTTAAACACTTTTTATCTCTTTCCCTTTAACCTGAACAGTTTGTTCACACGAGGTTTATTAAAACGACTGTCAGATGCACACAGCTGTCGAAGGTATTGAAGCCAAGGGAAGAGGGAAAAGCAGTCTGCTGAATGTCACTGTAGCCTTTAAACATAGTTAAGGAAAAAAAGGGTATGTTTCACCAGTATAGATCCAGTCTGAGTCCTTTGAATCCAGGATGATTACACTCAATCCTTGAACACCGTGGTGGTGCCGCAATAGTTGACAAACACATGTGTCTAGCATTTGACGGCATTTCCTTAGCTTAAAAAATAATTAATCTTTCTTTTATTGCAAGGGTTCTGTGTACAAATCATATGTGAGAAGAAAGCCATAAACGCAACCATTTCATCAACCTCTGACAGTTAGAAATAAAAAATTGCCTCTGGAAAGCAGCAGAGCAGTATTTGGGGGAAAAAAAGCAAGCAAGCAAACATTTACTTTTGCTTCTGAAAATATGAATAATTCCCTTTTAGATCTGCTGGGCTAAAACTCTACCCATGGCCTTGTGCTCCCTGAAGAAGAGTTTACAGCAGAACCCCAAGAAATAGAGAGTTGTCAAATTCTGTTTTTCCAGAGGAAAGGATGTTTTTGTAGAGTGTTGAAATTTTCACAGCCTGTCACTCAAATGATGCTGTTGGCAAGCTCGGCCTGCTTTTCCAGTGCTGACAGAAGAGTGCCAGGTGGCGGCTAAGGATGGGAAGGAGTAAGAAGAAACTTGAAAAGACCACTAGAGAAGGTGTTTTGACTACATCTGTGAATAGCTACTTGCTAAGAGTCATTCCAGAAATGTTTGCACAGGCACCTTCAGTGCCTCTTACATGTTCTGAAGTTGCTTATTGAGAGACGCTTAACACGATCTGACTGACACGGCTGGTTTCCCCTGTGTGTCCCACAGCCACCATTGGATGTTGTATAATGGAAGCAAGTGGGAGGCTAGTGGGACCAGAGGTATTTTGGAAAATGTCTTAAATACTCTGATTGAAAAAGAGACACCTATGTTGGGATTTTGGCCAAAAGTTTTGGTTCTGAGATTCCCTTCTACACTTGAAAGCTTTTGGCCCTTAACTCCACACATACTTAAAGATCAGCTCTGCTTAGGAACACCTCTGTCAAGGATTTAGCTCCTGTCTCTATCCATATGCTAAGGTCCATGCTTATCTCTCTATCATACTTCCAGATCCTGACTTTACAGATGTTCTTGAGATCACACTAACTAGACTGGGCTCTGAAGACAAAAACCACAGCAAAAAAACCAAAACCTATGGGACTTACTTTTTTGAAAGTTATCACATAGAAGTGCTTTGCTGTGACCTGTGGTCCGTAGAGTCAAGGGAAGACACTATCTACTGCCTAATTTGACCAGTCATTGCTACAAACAGCATGGGTCTGGCACGCGCTGCCGGGGCGTAACCTCTTATCACTGCAAGCTTTGCAAAACATTTTCTTCCTTAGAAGCTCAGCTGCTAGGCATGCACCTGCTGTCTAGGAAGGAGCACTTCAATTTTAACAGCCAGGTGTTTCACCTCTGTATTTAAGTGAGGTGAAGAGTTCGATACCACAGTTCCTAAAGCTTTGGAAGAGTACATCATCACTTGTAAAGGGAAGTTTCCATGTCATTTCACATCAGGTTTTGACACTGATTTCCCACTTAAAGTAGAATTGCTTTTCTCGGCCCTCTGAATTCTACCTCATCTTTACTTGCCAGTTTGCTTATTCTTGCAGGTATTGCTTCCCAGCCACAAGTCAGCACAGTCTTTATCATAGCCAGGAGCATCTCTTTGAAGATTGCATACTACATCCAGGCTGTAATCACCTGAACTGCAGGTATTGTTCAGGAGTATTTTCCCCTCTGCTGACCAGGACGATTGCCCTGGAGAGCTGTGGTGAGACAAATGACATGGAGGCTGTGTAAAATTAGCTGCTGAGCTGAGTGAACAGATCTGTAGTACAAAAAGTAGTACCACCAATGGGCAGCACCGCTGCGTCTGTCACAAGCCCAGGATGACATTGAGAGCATCGTACTGTTGGAGAGCCTTCTGTTTTATTAGACACCTGCACCCTAACCATGCATGGGATCTTGAATGTCTGAGGGAAGACTTTTCAGACATAGTGTGTGGGGTGTGTCCCTTTACAATGCAATTCCGGATAATGACCTTCTGCTAAGGTAGGACGCCTTATGCTTTCACTCGGGTATGATGTTTGCCACTTTCCTTCCTTTGCTCTATGTTTCAGAGAATCACTGAATGCATTTGTTTGGAAGGGATCTTTTAAAGGTCATCTCATCCAAGCTTCCTGCAGTGAACAGGGACATCTTCTGCAGATATTGAATGTCCCAAGGGATGGGGACTCCACCACCTTCCTGGGCAATCTGTTTAAGTGTTTTACTATCCTCATTGGGGAAAAATTTCTCCCTTATATCAAACCTGAATCTCCCCTTTTTTTAGTTTAAAACCGTTGCTCCTTGTTCTGTCATGACAGGCCCTGCTAAAAACTCCCTTCCCATCTTTCTTGTAAACTCACATTAACTGAAAAGCTGCGATAAAGTCACCTTGGAGATTCAGGCTGAACCACCCCAGCTCCTGCATCCTGTCCTCACAGGAGAGGTGTTCCATCCCTCTGATTGTTTTTGTGGCCCTTCTCCAGACTCTCTCCAAAAGGTTAATGTCCTTCTTGTGTTGAGGACCCCAGAGGTGGACAACGTACTCCAGGCTGGTCTCATCAGAGCAAAATAGAGAGGGAGAATCATATCCATTGACCTGCCGGCCACACTTCTCATGATGCAGTCCAGGATGCATTTTGCCTTAAGGGCTGTGAAGGCATGTTGTTGGCTCATGCCCTGCCTTTCATCCACCAGTACCCCAAGTCTTTCTCTGCAGCTTTGCTCTCAATAACATCATATCCCAGCCTCTATTAACAATGAGGATTGCCCCAGATTTCAAGATTCTTGGGATTTCAGAGAGATGTTTTTGGAACAACAAGTTTGCAATGCTGTCTCTTAGTATCTCTGTAAAATTTTTACCTAAATTTGTAAGGCAAATGAATTAATTGAAACTAGAATTATTACTCAATTAAAGAAAAATCATAATTATATTTATTCCAAAGACAGTCAGTTAAAAATAGACATCTGAGAGCCTCTGTTCAGTTTTTCACCTGATCTTATTGGGACAGACTTGAAACAAATTAAATGATTAATGAGTTCATCCTGGCTGGATGTCAGTATTTTTTTGTGATTCAAAAAGGTTAATGAGCTGGGAAGTGGTGATGAAAGTGTTTCAAAAGCTAAGTTTGCTTCCAGCAGAAATAACCTGAGTGCTGGTAATTTTCCTTCAGAGCTGTTGCACTTGATGGTGTCAACAATTACTTAAGGACTGATTAGTACATGGGCTAACAACATAATGGGCAGCATTGTAATGTTCCTTCAGAGGTGCTGTTAGGACTTACCAGAACACATACTCTACCTAAGAAAAGCATTTTGGTTGTTTCAGTGTTACACTTCTTCTCAACAGTAGAGCTGAGACAAGTACAGGGACTTAAAGCGTAATGCTATAATTTGACCAATTTAGAATTAAATAGTTGAGAGAGCCTACAGCAGCTGACACAGCCTGTCTGTCCCAAGTTGCGTAAATGAATCCAAGGGAGCATTGGACTAGATGATCTTTCGAGGTCCCTTCCAATCCCTAATGATTCTCTGATTCGATGATTTCTGATACAGGAGTAGTTCCAGGAAAGTCCTCACAGATGTTGCATACTATTTTGGGAGAGATGCTACTGAGCATCAAAATGTTTAGGCTAAGACTACAAACTACTTCATGTGGTCCTGAATTACCCTTCAGTGATTTGCTTTAACTGCTGTGATAGTAATCCGTGGGGTCATGTCTTGTGTAATATAGAGGTAATGATAATATTGGTTATACACGGGTCTCTACTTTAACGCTAACACATCAAGTTATGAATGTGCAGGAGAAAGCAAGCAAACTACTGCTAGAAGAATTTGGGATGGGCTTCTTTTTTTTTTATTCCTTAGATTCAATAAAAGGGATGAGAATGTATCAATGCTGAATAATTTCTTAAATCAGATTCAACTTTGTGCATAAGTATCTGAAAACCAGTATCAGATGCCCAAGTGTAAGGTTTGAATTTCATCCTATATTACTCTTCTTGTATTGCTATTTCCTGAGCAGTGAAGTGTGTAAGGCACCTCTGAAAGCAAAAGATGAACTTTTAATGAGTAATTGTGTCATTTATGACTTTGACTCTTTGACTGGGTATAATGGTTGAAAATAACTGCCATGAAACACCTTTGATGATTGTAGTGTCAATGTGAATGTAAAGGCAGGAGACCTTAAAATGTAGTTGACTGTTGCCTAGGAGATAGGAAGAGGCTTTTCTGTCTTCTGTATATAGCTTTGTCTACAGAATCTGTTTCTTCTCATAGAAGTCCAACCACTCAAAGATGAGAATGTGGCAGTGAAAAACAGATAATCTCTCAAAGCAGAGTGACCAGAAGTGAACCTAGCTTTTAGAGGAGAAATGTGAGACATGGATTCAAAACTTGCTCTCTCTGATCCTGGGCACACCGGACGCACACTAGCAGCATAGACATCTTACTGTAAAACAGTGCTGTCTGAGCTGTTGTCAGGACAGGACTAACAGTCTTTGATCAATACTTCATTCCATTAGCTCCTGGAGGTCCATCAGACACTTTTTATCTCTCTTTTTTCCACCCTTGCTGGCTCCAAGTAGGGAGAAAAGAGTAACCTGAACTATATTTTCCTCTGGTGTTTCTGAAGCATTCTTAAAATTAGCTGTGCACCTACACTGTTAGTAATAGCTTTGTGTTCTCTAGCCCCTTGTAGATGAATCCCAGCCCATCGTCACAGCAAGATCTGGATGCATATACATGTCATTCTTGGTACCTTGAGAAGAAAAGACATTTATGCAGGCTGGAAGTGATCTGATTCCAGTCGTGTTCCTCATCTGAACTCAGGTGATCAGGACCCCTACAAGCTTTCATAGAGATCACTTGCCCTTTAGCTTAAATTGTCATCAACCTGCGGCAGCAAACATCATAGAATCATAGAATCATAGAATCATTTCGGATGGAAGGGACCTGAAAGATCATCTAGTCCAATCCCCCTGCAACAGCAGGATCACCTAGACCAAGTCATACAGGAACCCGTCCAGTCGGGTCTTGAACATCTCCAGTGAAGGAGACTCCACAACCCCCCTGGGCAGCCTGTTCCAGTGCTCTGTCACCCTCACCGTGAAGAAGTTCCTTCTCAGGTTGATGTGGAACCTCCTATGTTCCAGCTTACAACCATTGCCCCTTGTCCTATCACTACATGACATTGAGAACAGCCCAGTGCCATCGTCCTGACACCCACCCCTCACATATTTGTAGACATTAATGAGGTCACCTCTCAGTCTCCTCTTCTTCAAGCTAAAGAGACCCAGCTCCCTCAACCTCTCCTCATAAGGGAGGTGTTCCACCTCTCTTATCATCTTTGTTGCCCTACGCTGAACTCTCTCCAGCAGCTCCACATCCCTCTTGTACTGAGGAGCCCAGAACTGGACACAATACTCCAGGTGTGGTCTCACCAGGGCAGAGTAGAGGGGGAGAAGAACCTCTCTTGATCTGCTAACCACTCCTCTTCTAATCCACCCCAGGATGCTGTTGGCCCTCTTGGCCACAAGAGCACATTGCTGGCTCATAGTCATCTTGTTGTCCACCAGGACGCCCAAGTCCCTTTCCCCTGCACTACACTCCAACAGGTCATCTCTTCCCCACAACATTTTTTATATCAATGCTTTACTATTAATAGTTCATCATAGTTACAAAGTCCATCTCAGTCTTTATCCTAATGACTAGCAAAAGTCATGCTTGTAGGTATAAATTTCAAGGGATACACAATGAACTCGGTCCTGTAAGTATTTCAGGCAGGACTTGTGTTTGACCCTGCTGATCATTAGCTGTGTCTCTGTTTGGAGTCTTGTAGAAATCGTCATTATTTAACGCTTCTTACTGCAATTGAGAGGATGTCTTCTGTTCATTTCAAGGTGTTAGTAATTAGTCTCATATGTACTAATCCTTAAAGCATTCACGACCTTTGAGGATGTAGGTTCATTGTGAAGTCAGCTATTGAATATTTAGATCCAAAAGAACAACAGAAGCTTTGCTGTCTGTTTATTTTTCTTCACTTCTTGTCATCTCTTATAGAAATTACCTGCCAGGGCTCTCCTTTGAGAGACACAATTCAGAAAATAGCACCTAAAACATTGAGTGAATACTTCAGGTTTTGTATCATTAACAAAAACACACGTGACACGTAGATAATGCATCATGCACTCGTATCTGTTGTGTCCTTGGATGTGAAGAAAATGAAACACAAAGTAGAGCTTATATAAGACTGGAAGGAATCACAGTATAATATAACCTGCATCTAAGTTCATATAGTCCACATTTACCAGAGCTGCACATAGTTTTTATGAAGCAGCCAACTTTCAGCCAACTTGGCAGAATACACCTTCTTTGCCACAGTTTAAAAATTAAACAAAACTTGCATTCATTTTATTTTGAAGTCAGTATCCAGCTCCTTCCAAATGTCTGCACCTTGGGATTAGTAGATGACTAACACCTGAAAATTACAAAGTATATAACAACATGTCTCTTAGTATAAAAACTTAAGATTCCCAGAGGACAGAAGTAAAAATACTTTCTGAGTGATTGAGAGACAGATGTGAAACAGAAGATATCTTAGAGAATGACAAAATGAAGAGCCCAAAACTACAAGTGGATCTTAAGTGACCAAACTTGCTGCACAAGTATCAAGTGTATCACATGATGCAATCTAATTGGTTTTTTGGCTTTCTTTGATTAATGTCATTAGTTAGAAGAGTACATTGACTATATAATTATGCATTGAGTTTTCCTTTTGTCAGCATTTGGAGAGAAAAGAGAAGCAGTAATCAGTGGCTCACTGCGGCAAAGTACCAGGCGGTCTGTGTCTGACTATGCAGCACATTGATGGTTTGTAATCTGACATCGACAACAGTTTCCCTGACTTTCATGGTACCAGAACAGGATGATCACATTCCTTTCAATTAAACACATACTTTCCTGCGTGGGTTATAGAAAACAGTTTTAGGAATCAAATCCTAAATGCATAAATTGATTTAATTTATAATCCTTTATCTCTTTGCTCTGTTGTCAGTAATATTAATGTATTGATTTAAATTTATCTCAATGTGATTTTGTTGGGAGTAGAGTTAAAAACCCCTACAAAACTACTAATAAAGTAAATATGTGTTGGTTGGGCAGTTGCTAGTTACCTAAGTTTGCCTATAGTCTACATCAGTCCTGGGAAATCCAGTGCATATCTAATTTAGTTGGTTTCATACTGCTATTTGCTGTGAGACTCTAAGAGTATAAATTATGTCCTTGGAGAGATCAGGCTGCTACTGTTGATGCCTCAAGGGTTTGGCTTGAACAGACATTCTAAGAAACACACACACACACCAAACAATAAACAAATTACACAAATTAATGTGCAGCAATCATGGTGAAGACTACTTTCAATTATATTATGTTTGTCCTTGACTTTCAACATGAATTTCTAATTTGCCAGTGACGCAAAGTTTAACAGAGATCTCATTTAGAAATTTTATGTTAATCATGGAGCCTCACCAGCTTCCCACAGTGCAGGAGGATGTCTTGAAATGCACCTGTTTCTTTTAATCAGTTGCACAAGGGTTTGCAGGTACAAAGCTGGGTGTGTGCGTTTTAGGAAGATGCTTAGCATTTGTGGCTAACATTCTACACTTGTAATTAGCCTCAGGCACCTTTTTAAACTAGTGAAGATATGATATAAAATCAAACCTGAATTTTATGAACCAAATTGTATGAACATGTTTTGATCCTTTGCTTAATTGTAGCTAGAATTATAAAACAGTATAGTGGAATTTTAACAGAAATAATTGACGAAATATTTGTGTACAGCATACGATCTTAGTCTTCTGTGCAGACAACAAGCCCATCAAAGACTTATCGTGCTACGGTGCTGCAGTGGCTGTATTGCAAAGAAAGGTGATAACTAGTCCTTACTTAGAATTTTGCATCTGCATGTGTCGTCTTTAACCACAGGGAAGCTGACGTGCAGGGAAATTAGAACAAAAATTTCTAAGTCAGTAGAAGCCTTTTAGAAATTATCATATATTAGACACTTGATTACAGGAGGAAGTGTTGATAATACCAGCCTCTGTTCAGCGCCGCTGTCCACTGTCATCAAATGCAGGAGCCTGCTGAAATTGTTCCCATTGGAAGTCAAGCAGGATTTCAGGATGTCCCTGGAAATGTCCTCAGGAAGGGCATTTTAAGCACAGGAAATCCTTGCACACAAGGCCAGACTTCTCAAGCACGCGGCGATGTGCTTGAGGTTTTTCTCAGTAAGCACTGCCAGCACAAGCAGAAGCTACAGGACATTAAAGAACTAAAACAGAAGAGGCTTACAGCCCCTGGAACTGAATGGAGTGGTCGAGCAAATGCAGCCTGTCTTCTCTGTCTGAAAGAAATAATGCAGAAGACTGAAGTGCCTGTATCGTAGTCTTCCCTGCATCTCCTAGGTGTTTCTGGAGGAACTCTCAGAGTCTCGGAGGAAAGCGTCAATGTGAGTGATGGCACTCCAAAGCACTGTTGCCTGAGATCACCTCCTTGACACTTTCGATATAAAAAATTCTCTCTTTGCTGGATTGTATCATAAAATAGCAGGGGAAAAATCCTTGCTCTAAGAGGGCATCTTACAGGGAGAAACGACTCAGTCGAGAGGTTAGCAGGGAACAGAAAACAAAAATGTGGATCTGTCAGACTGCAATGGTTTGGAGAACTGAAAGGGGGAACTTCGTGCCTGAAAATGTGTGGTTTTTCTCTGCCTTCAGGCTTTGAGGAGTTAGGTGTGCCTTACTCACCAAGAAGGGAGCTACACTGATATTTCATGAAGATATGATACAGGTTTTGACAAAAGCGAAGCAGCTTATGTGCGCAGAGTGTGGGGGCCCTGTACGAATAGTAACACATTCCTGATTCAGCATGTGTTACCACAATGGGATGCAACAGCAAGGAACTGGTTTCCTTTTAATTCATAACCGGTTCTTTCATTTAATATTTCCTCCCAAAGGCACAGTTAACTAATCATGGGAATGTCATTTCTTGCAGTGTCGGTGATACAGCTCCTCAAGAGATACTTCACTGCGATACTTCTATGTAAGCTGTATCAGGTTCTATGATCCTGCTCGAGAAGGGTGGGTTGGACTTGAGGACCCCTGGAGATCCCTTCCAACCCCTAATGATCTGTATGTCTGTGATCCATGTGTCTGTGAAGCGTGGCTGCCACAATATGGAAGTTTTGTGGGTGGTATAGCACTGGGCATGCTGCCCACATGAAAAGTCACCACACAGATAACAGAGAGTTTCCTAACAGGTTGTTTCCCTGTTTCTTAAGTGAGTGAATCATCAAATGGTGAAAAATTTGGCCTGACTATTAGAAATATGTTGATTTCTCTGATATTTAGGGTGTCTTCCAAAGAATAGTAAAACTAAAAGCTAACAAACGTTTTGAAAATATATTTTAAAAACAGCAGTAAATTCTGACTGTAAAATCTTGTCTTGATCATAATTTAAATAGCTGCTACATTAGCTATGATGCTGATTTACGTGCTTTAGAAATCTGAGGAGAACGTATCCTGTCTAATGCATCTGTTAAAAGCTGTCCAAGTTGGACAACATATCTCTCACAAAGCAGGCTCATCAAAACTTAATTAACACGTATTATCATCCCACTTTAAACTTAATTTAGACTAGACCAAAGTGTTTGTAAATTTTCTATATCTCTTTCTCTTGTTCATTCTTCAAAAGCCATCAGTGTTTCCACTTTTTTCAAACCTTACATATTAGTCCTTGGTGAAACTTGAGAAGGAGGAGGAGGAGTAGAGCGAACAGGTTTAACAGTGGCATGAACTCTTGCTTTAGACCTGCAGTGTTTTCAATGTCATTTATTTCAGGATCATATTTAAGTTTATTTAAGGTAAGGGGCTACAAGTTTATCAGTTTTCTTCTGGCTGAATACCTTCACCTTGGACATAGCTGGACAGGGGTGCTACCACACATGAGACACCATGTGCTCCATCAGGCTCTGGTGATGAACAGACATTTCTGTAAGCTCCACTTCAACCCACTGCTACACCCTTTTGCATAACTCAGAGGAAGATTTGACTGGAAGCTTTTTGTAGCAGCACATTGACAGAAAGTTTGCTGATAATCCTTTAACATGAACACCGAAACATCAGGCCAGCAATGGCACTACATAAGCAATAGCATTTCTGCTCTTATCTCTCACTTACCGCTCCGCCAGCAGATTGAATGAATTTGTGAAGAAAAGCTTTTGCTCCCTGCATACAAATCTATTATATGGTTCTAGCTGGTTTAACCAGTCCTATTGCAAAGGTGTTTGTTATGAGCTACTATTTTCACATGATAGGCAAGGATGAGTCACAGTGTCTTACACCTGCCCTCAGGCACCCTCACAAGAACAAAATGAAATCTAGCAGCGCTTTCCTCTGGCCTTGCGATACATTCCTCTTATAAACATCACACTAACAAGTTATTATTTCCCACTGAATGAACACCGTGTTGTTACTTGTCTTTTAGAAGTGGTAGAAATGGATAAAATTGTAGGCAAATCCCTTTTGTTTGCTGAATTAGGGTGTTAGACAGGATACCTGCCAGGTACAATGTACAATGTCTACAAAGGCATCTAGTGGCAGGAGGATAGGGAAAGGTTCCAAATTGAAAGATGGCAGATTTAGATTAGATCTTAGGAAGAAATTCCTCACTATGAGGGTGGCGAGGCACTGGAACAGGTTGCCCAGAGAAGCTGTGGATGTCCTCTCCCTGGAAGCATTCAACTGGATGGGGCTTTGAGCAACCTGGTCTAGTGGAGGTGCTCCTAACCATGGCAAGGGTTTGGAGCTAGATAATCTCAAAGGTCTCTTCCAACCTAAACAATTCTGTGGTTTATGTCTCATTTAAATTTTAACCAAATGTTTCCCTCCCTTGTGCCTGTATTAGAAATATCACAGAAGAAAGTGACTGGAAACAGTGTGAAAACACTTGGTAAAACAGTGAAATAGCAAAAACTTCCTCTCACCTCTCCACAGTGCTCTAAATATAGTCAGCTTCGTTTCATGTCTGAAAGAAACTTGGAAGATTTAAAGACAAGAGAAGGAACGAGAGAAGAAAAGGAGTTATCACACTCTCACATTAGAAAATACTGTATTTTTTTCCCCATCACGTCAGATCTACATAAAAAAAGGTATCCAGTAGTCTGAGATGAACAAGCCCAATGTATCTGCATGAGATGTAAAATTAGAGTTGCTAAAAGTCTTGGACTGTCTGAATGTAGTAACTGCTCCTCAGCAGTGTGGTACAATGCAGTATTCAAGGTGGGACATCATCAGCTTAAATGAGTAGTTTATCTGAGTCAGAAAGGACAAAAACAGCTGCAGGGATAAAGGATGATGAATCACATGACACAGACTAAATGCACCTGTGATTAATGGGGCAACACGAAACCACAAAAAAAGGGAACCAACTGTGCAAAGAGATAACTACAGCCACATAAAACCAAATTATTGTTCTAAGGTGATATCATTAACTCCAAGCCTTCCCCACGGCTCGGATGGCCAGTTCCAACGACGCCTACAATAACGACACGTCTGTGTAGCCTTAGTTTAAACACGGAGCTATTAGGCTTTATTTTTACCCATTGCAGAGAACCGATAGGGTGTCAAAGTTGAAGATACAGCAATTTGTAATAGTACAGTTACAACATACTGTTGTGACTTGTTCAGTACCATCCTGTAAGAGGGCAAGTGGAAGATATGCTAAAACGTGGCGCAGCATGATTTATGGGGTCCTTCACATGCTTTCATTCAAGATGTACCCACTGGTTACACTTTTTGTCACTGTATGAAGTCAAAGCAGTTCCTCAAATGTGTTTTGATGTAGTAGGTGTGATTTTAAAAGTGTCCTTTGTTCTTTAGCCTTATTAGTTACATCCTGGATGGACAAGTGGTATTTTTTTGTTCTTCCCAAAGAACTGTTTTAGTCCTGGGCATCTTTAACTGGATTTCTTGCTCAAAGGTATGTTGATTCATAGTATACCATCTTCATCTATTTAGCAAGACAATGGCTTTATTCAGCTCATTTGCTAGCAATTCCTGCTGCTACCTTTCTTCTTTTTAGAAATGAAGATTTATATGCACCTAAAGGGAATTTGCTGACAACTTAAAAAAATTGAAAGATTTCTAAGAAAGCAATGCCTAAAGACTGAAAAGTGAACCAGAATTTCAGTTTTCTCCACTGACTGTGACACTCCAATGTTTATTCCAATCTGCCTTAAAGATACATCTTAGTGTAGAAAGGAGAAGCTTTAAAATTTTTGTAATTTTATCATAAAATATGTTGGACTTCACTGGCAAGAATCTTACATTAGATTATGCTGTGCTGACAGATGAACTTCATGCTGACAGCTCTGTCTAGTCATGTCTGAATGTCTGAGGACTGCAGAATGATCAGTGAACTGTAGATCAAATTTTTTTGATCAAAACAGACTCCTAGATGAAAACTGAAGAAGTCCAAACCGCTTGATGGTTACATGCTTTATGGATGCATTTGCTCCTCACTGCGTTTTCCTTCTGACTTGTTCTTCCTTTGTGTCTCGTTACGCGTACACATACCTATTGTAGTTCTACTGACAGAGGGCTTGTTACGTCCCACATGAAAGTCTTCTAAAAGTCTTTTGACCTCTGAAAATATCATCTTGATTACTTTTATTAAACTTCCTATTTTCAAAACATTAATTTCCTGTATATGTTTTACAAATATAAGTTGCATTTAGGTAGGCTAACAGATGATGCGTAAGCATTTCTTCAGTCGTTGCTGAGATACTTTTGAAATAACACCGTGGGGCTACTGATGACACACGGGTTTTTGAACATCAGAGCCAACGTTTTAGTGCATGCTGTCAAGTGATTTTTACATTACGTATGTCATGGTTTCACTTGTTTATAAAACATGTTGCAAAACCCATTTCAGTCTGTTATTTAATAACTGTAGATATTATATCTGTATAAACAGAAGATGAAGAATAATTGCCCTGCGTAATCAAATCTATGAACAATTCTTAAGGAATGGAAGGTTTCCTTCTTGCTGCTCATACCACTCTTTCGCTTCCATACTTCATGCCACAGACACAGTATGTTTAAACTGGACTTCATACTGTTTAAACTCTAGTATATGCAAGAAAGTATTTTATTATTAAAATAAATAAGAAAAGCTAGTAATTAGTGATGCTTTTAGAGCCACCGCAATGTGATTATATTTATATATTGTCTGTTTCAATGGCATTAGCTTTGATGGAAATAACACTGGGTTTTTACTGGCACTTAGGCACAATTATGCAAGCCAGGATCAGAAATATCTTGATATCAAATGTAGAGTCTTGCATCTGGACAAGAACAACCCCAGGTACCAGTATAGTTTGGGGACTGACCTGTTGGAGAACAGTGTAGGAGAAAGAGACCTGGGGGTCCTGGAGGACAGCAGGATGACTATGAGCCAGCAGTGTGCTCTTGTGGCCAAGAAGGCCAATGGCACCCTGGGGTGTATCCAAAGGGGGTGGTTAGCAGTCTGAGAGAGGTTCTTCTTGCCCTCTACTCTGCCCTGATGAGACCACATCTGCAATATTGTGCCCAGTTCTGGGCCCTTCTGCTCAAGAGGGACACAGAACTCCTCGATAGAGTCCAATGCAGAGCCACGAAGATGATGAAGGAAGTGGACCCTCTCCATGATGATGACAAACTGAGGGAGTTGGGTCTCTTTAGCTTGGACAAAAGGAGACTAAGGGGTGACCTCATTAATGTCTATAAATATTTGAAGAGTGGGTGTCAGGAGGATGGAGCCAGGCTCTTCTCAATGTCATCTGGTGACAGGACAAGAATCAATGGTTGTAAGCTGGAACACAGAGGTTCCATATGAATGTGAGAAGGAAATTCTTCCTAGTGAGGGTGATAGAGCACTGGAACAGGCTGCCCAGGGTGGTTGTGGAATCTCCTTCTCTGGAGATGTTTAAGACCTGCCTGGATGTGTCCCTGTGTGACTTGTTCTAGGTGATCCTGCTGTGTCAGGGGGATTGGACTAGATGGTCTTTTGAGGTCCCTTCCAATCCCTAATGATTCTATGATTCTGTGATTTGTTCTGCAGAAATAGAAGAACTGATTGCTCAATGCTTTCTCACAGCTTTATAATTACTCATTTAAAAGTTATCCTGGTATACAAAATCAATACATAATATTTGAGTGTAGCTGTTACATTGCAAAATGAAATTTGGAAATCCTCAAATAAATATTTATGATGTTTCCTTTAACATTTTGTGCCAAACAAGCTAAACTTGTTTGTATCCAGAAACACCAAGTTTTAAAAACAGTTTGGGTTGTGCCAGTGAAGCTGCTTTAATCCATGATTAACGTGAGTTTTGTACCCAGTGTTGAATACGAACGGAATACTTGCACAGGCCATTGTTTAGTTTTTGCTTACACCTGCAGGATTCTCATTAGGTTTGGAACCCACGGCAGGTCGTGGCTGCTTTGGGAGCCGCAGTCCCCCTCGGAGCCGTGGTTCCCACCCTCCCCATCCCGTTCCCGGGGCGGGGGGGGGTACTCCCTTCAGGGCCACAGCCCCCAAAAAGAGGGCTAACAAACACCCTGCCCCGCTTTTTATAGGCTGACCTAGCCAGCCCTTCCGGGGCAGGTCCCAGGACAGACCCTTCCAGGGAAGGGTCCTGGGACCTGTGCAACCGGAGACAAGTCCCCCAGGAAAGACCTGTCCGGGGAAGGTTCCAGGGCAATGTCACCTCCCCCAGGATAGGTAACTGAGGGAAGGGTTCCCCTTGAAACTAACAAAAACTTTTCATTCTTCATGAAAGCATCTCTGAAAATTCTGACAGTTGTCAAACTGCAACAGATGGCAATTGCATGGGACAAGAATTGGTTTTAGTGCCCACATTTTAAGGATGGAGAAAAAAATCCAGCTGAACCTGACAAGATTTCACCTTTTCTCAAGAACTGTAATAGTGCATTTTGAGGGTGTACAGTCATTTGTTTTAAGCCAAATGGGCAAAGTAGGCACCATCGTGGGTTGTGATGCAGGAGTACTTATTGGGACATCTTATTGGGAATTTCATCACTGAAATTATTTATTGTATTTTACCTCAACTACCAAAAGATTTGGCTAAATTTCAAGCTTGCTGCTCCTTAACTCTAAATGGTGATTGTTCATAAACCCACCACCTAATTAGGAGATTGGTAAATTTTAACACAATTTTTGGTCAAGAAAATAGGTTCCTCAGCTGTAACCTGTCTTAACCATAGTTCTGAGAATGTTTTGGCACAAGAGATTTGTCAGTCAAACAAACAGTAGAGGGCTGACAAGGCAACTCCCACAATAAATGCCTTCCTAAGATTTCAGCACCTACTATGCTCCCTGGACACCTTCACAGGGCAGGAGTTTCATCTTGGTGTGTCTTACATCAGAGAGACACTAAAGCAAGTTACAATTTGCTCCAAATATTCAAAGCTAAAAAGAATCTGTATGAGCAGTGAAACAAAACTGTGATTTTGAGGCACCCCAAGACCCACGTGGGAATAAATCAGTAAGTACCAAATCCCATAGTGCTTTTAGATTACACTATTTCTGAACTTATTTGCACATAGGAAGAACAGAGAAAGGACACCTGTGCAGAGATGAAGGTAGACTTTGATTTTAAATGTTCAGTTTCAGCTGTGTAACCAAATTATGACTGTCTCCACCTTAAAAATCCATTGCTCTCATCACTGTTGTGACAGCAACCCATAACTTGAGTCTTATGTCTAACTTGTCAGCAAAAGCAGTTCTGAAAGCCATCAGTTTCAATTCAAGGGAACTTTAACAAACAGAAGAACAAAATGTAAAAATAATTTGTTCTCCTGAGGACAGTAGGAGAGGAAAGGACAAGAGTTTGTTCAGCAGAGATCTTGTTGATAAATGGAAATTGAACTATTGCCACTCGGTGATTCCAGGTTTTGCACATCGTTATGTACTACATTTTATTTTAGAGAGCTGCAATTTCTGGTAAAATCTGTCCAGATATTTCCAACATCCTGTTTTCTTCAGGTGAGGCAGTCCCAACAGATTTGGTACAGGATGAAAAACTGAGCACATAGAGCATACGAGTCATAAGGACAGTGTGTTTAAGCAGCGGGGGGACCATCCTGACACGGCGCCAACTCACCATAGATTATACTGGTGGCAGTAACTAAAGGAATCTCTGCATGAAGAGCAAGACTCCACCCGTTCTTTAAAGCTTCTGATTCTTTACTTCCTATTCCACTTTGTTCCTCAAGGACTTGGATAGTAATGTCTTTTTGACACTGATCATTGGAATTATTTATTATATACTTACCTCAACTGCCAAAACATTTGGCTCAATTTCAAGCTTGCTGTTCCTTAACTCTAAATGCTGATTGTTCATAAACCCACCTAATTAGGAGATTGGTAAATTTTAACACAATTTTTGGTCAAGAAAATAGGCTCCTCAGCCTTTTTAGTTGCTCTCCAACCTGTTAGTGTAACTGCCTTTTCAGGATAGGAAAAGCAATGCGTAGAGTATGATTTTGCAGCTCAATACGGAGGCTTTGAACTTAAGCTTCAAAGTCTGTTCCTCCTCTAGGAAATAATAATAGCCACTTTTTTTTTTTTCACAGTGCTCTGAAGCATGGTACAAAGAAGACAGTATTGTTAAGCTCCAGCAGAAAGATAAAGCATCTGAGGCATATAAAAAAGAAAAAAAAAAAAAAGAGACAAAAAAAGAGGGAAAAACACCCCTTGTCTGATACCTGTTACGAAGCCAGCCCCAGAAGCATTATCAGATGGTGATGCCGAACAACCCTGCTCCAGCACAATGCTTACCTGCTAAACACACTGTGTGTTATTGAGATTCAATTACTGTTCTGTTGAAAAGCATAAGTGAGGACAAAGTGTGTGAGTATTAAAGGACTGCCTCTGGGCTTGGGTTGTTCCAACAGAAACATTTGTTTATATACCAGGATGGTTAATTAGATGCAAAAATCCTAGTGGAGACAACTCAGAGGATGTTTGCACCTCAGTGAGACTGCACCCCTTTAAATCTGATTGGTAAACTACCCATATACTACTTGCTAAGGGCATTTTTCATGAAGGGTTTGTATTTGTAGGAACTGAAACTGAGTTAGTAACAGGTAAATTAAAAACAAAAAATGTTTGTTTCCCATCAAATCAAAACTCTAATTTCTGAAAAGAGTATAGAATACAGACAGTTCATGAAAACCTAAACCCACTTCCTAGGCCAACAATTTCAAAATGGTAAAATTACTTTTCCTTGGCTTGGCTAGCTCTCCTCACTTGTGGCACAGCTTTCTAGAACCACTGAAAATGTATTTCAAAAGCAGGAATGCTTAGAAGTGATTTTCACCCTATACAGTTATTTTGAACTTAAGCCCTGTGATGTGTTACCCCACTTCAAATTATTATTTTACCATCATACAGCTAGAGATACAGAAACTCTGACTGCAGGAGAATGTGAAAAACTGAAGATAAAGAGAGAAATCAGTTTCAAATGGGAGTCCTAAATCACGTAATATTATAAGGCATAAGGCATGACCTGTGAGAGGCAGCCAGATGAAGGAATGCCAACTCCACAGTGATTTCTAAAGCCAGTACCACAGAGAGCTAAAGGTCTTCTTTATTTTTTTAATTTTCTTTTCAATTTATTCACTATTTTACTACAGTATGTTGTGAAAGCAGCAACACTGAAAAAATGTGAATGCCACAGGTTATGTAGCTTTCACTCCATGCTTCTTAAACGAAATAACCATAGTGCTACACTTCTGAAATGTATACCTCCACTCCTAAAAGGGAGCTGGGTCTCTTGAGCTTGGAGAAGAGGAGACTGAGGGGTGACCTCATTAATGTCTATAAACATTTGAAGGGTGGGTGTCAGGAGGATGGAGCCAGGCTCTTCTCAGTGTCATCTAGTGATAGGACGAGAGGCAATGGGTGTGAGCTGGAACATAGGAGGTTCCACATCAATGCGAGAAGGAACTTCATCACAGTGAGGGTGACAGAGCACTGGAACAGGCTGCCCAGGGAGGTTGTGGAGTCTCCTTCACTGGAGATGTTTAAGACCTGCCTGGATGTGTTCCTGTGTGACTTGTTCTAGGTGATTCTGCTGTGTCAGGGAGATTGGACTAGATGATCTTTCAAGGTCCTTTCCAATCCCTAATGATTCTATGATCCTAACTGGATAATTCTATCCTGACATTCGATTAGTGACAGAGAGCCAAAAGCTGATATAATGGCTATTTTCAAAAAATTTAATATCTGTTATGTTCCTGAGCTCTAAGCATGGTAAGTCACTGCAAATTGGGCAAACCAATTTCCAAAATAGTTAAACTAAACAGGGAAAAATTAATTTTCTTCATGATTGAGACTGGTCATACAGTAGTTTATTCAGTAATAACTAAACCAGGAACAACTTGATATATATAGACTCAACCTTGATCTTGTAGCTCTTTTTTCCTACAGTCTGCATCTGTAAGAGACATAAATTTTGACAATATTCAATCTTTAGGGAAAGCTATTTTCATTCCCTTAAGTACTTTTAGATTATCTTCTTGCTTTACCATAAACAAAGCTATAAATACCTGGTTAAGGGTTAACACCATTCATCAGATGTTACACACATGCCTTGTGTTCTGTGTGAGAAGCACTTGACTGACCAAGAGAACCAAGCAATAAACTTCTACATCTTTTAAGCAATGTAGTAGTAGTACAAAAGTGGTACAAAAGCTAATGAGTCATAGGTGAAACTGTAGGTGACACTAGTGCTAGAAATGGGGAGTCTTTGAATGAGTCTAAATTGAATAAGATTAAAGGGGTTAGTATTCTCATTTTGGGGTGAAATAAAAGAACACTCTCCCAGACACAGCTGATATCCAAGTGAGTTGTGCCTTTCATCTGAAAATAACTACTGTCTGATTTTTTTTTTCAGTGTCTTTTACTTGCTCTAATAGAAAGATTTAAAATATGCAAAGTTCTGTTGGTGTTGTTTTCTTATTGTTAAGGGGAAAAAAAGGGAAAGTTTTAATTAGTTTCTATAACTCTGAGAAATTACTATATAAGCAGCTAAATAGTTTCAGTTGGAGGAAAAATGCTGGGGAATTAAGCTTGTGACAAACACGCTGCTTTTATATCCTGTTTCCAGTAGAGCTTCTTCAGGCCTCCATCACGACCTTCTGCGTAACGCCTCTGACTGTAATGCACGCTATCTTCAACAAACAGGATGGGGCTTCGCAACCGCGATCTCCATGTCTAACAACTTCTTAGACATCATGTGTTAGTCACACGTACTTATGAACATAAGATTAGGGTCCCTTTTTAAAACTTCAACAATTCTGCAGACTTCCTGGGATGCTGAAAAGCCATCTAAAGCTGAATGTGGTCCACAACCCATTTTCCTTCTCAAATGTTTCTGGAGTGCCATGCCAACCAATTCCTGACTGCAGAAACCATCATGCTGAGAAAGAAACTTTCAGGATCTGGTTTTATGAAGACTGTGAGTGATACATGCACCACTTCCAGTTCTAGAAGGTAACAAACCTTCAGGGTAACACACAGCTCTGTTAACAGAGAAGGGATCTGTCTATTTCTCTGTCTACCTTGTGAACTTGATCAGACACAAACATGCAACTTCGGAGGCCATTCTGTGAGATGAATTTACTCAGTGTATTTCCTCCAGGGAAGAGAATTATGAGTACTTTTGGCAGGTTGTTAGTTCTTCTTGCAAAGCACAAAATGGATGCTAAATTTTAATTACCACAGAGCCAGAATTTTATTTTGGGGACATAACACTGAGAAAGTTTTTAAAGATGATTGGTTTCTGGAGCTTATTTTTTATCACAGAATCATAGAATCATTGAATCATAGAATCTTCAGGGATTGGAAGGAACCTCGAGGTTATTTAACCATATATTGAGAAAGAAAGATGTTACACTTCATGCTGGATCAATCTTTTCCAGAGAAAATAATCTGTAGAAAATAACCTTCAAAAGCCCTATTAATATCTATAATAAAGCCACACCCCGGTCTGCTCGCTGTACATAGTCAAGGATGCTATTATACCAAAGAATGTGAATGCCTCCAAATGCAGGATACTGGCCATCTTAAATTTAATAGAATATTGTCACGTTATAGATTTTGCTTCAAAAATTATTCTGTTCTCAGTTTTTAATGAGGACTGTGGCATCTGTACCTGCACTTTATTTCCTTTCTTCTGCCTGCTGCCTGTGTGGACCAGCTGTCTATATTGACCTGATGTGATTTGTCTTTCTGTTAGGCATGACTTGTATGAAACACAATATTCATTAAACCAATCAATTAATCATTTCAAAAATAACAAGTTGTTCTTTTTTTTTGCCTCGGTGAGGGATCATAGGGGTTCCTGAGTTTTCGCCGGCTACTAGTGCACTAGATTTCAAGTTATCATTGTTTTATGCTAACACTTATGAGCTAAGTATCTGCACCCGGCCTGACCCCACTGCCGGCGTGCACCTGCTGCCACGCAGTCCGGAAGCAACCCCGGCTGCAACTTGCCACGGGTGTGCAGTCCTGCCGCATCGCGGCTTTGCCGCCACGCCCCGGACCCGAAGTGGCTCCCCCGCCATGGCAGTGCGGTGCCGCCTCTGCTCGCCGCCACACCACGCTCGAACTGGAGAAGCAAGACTGGTGCAGACTTGGCATTGTGACCCTCCCCCCCCAACGGACAGCCTTCAGCATCGGTGAGCTGGGCTACTCCTCTTCCCCCTGGAGCTGAGACAGGAAAGGGAGAGGAGAGGATCTTTGGGAGACCCTCTTGGCCACGTGTGGAGTGTGGGGGGGGTGTTTGCAGCCCTACTGACGCAGCCATACGGTCAGTCTCCATCTTCATAGAATCATAGAATCATTACGGATCGGAAGGGACCTCGAAAGATCATCTAGTCCAATCCGCCTGCAACAGCAGGATCACCTAAACCAAGTCACACAGGAACCTGTCCAGTCGGGTTGGATCCTGCACGTGGCCAAGTGGCTGGGCTGCCACCATTTTTGAGAGACTGATCAGCAGGAGGAGAGATTGTTTGTCATTTCTGCCGCTGAGAAAAGACTTGCAGTGCTTAAGTTTTGGGGTAGAGCTCCTTTGTGCATAGCTGAGGAAAGCAGAAGGACTCGGGAATCCTTAAACTTTGGATCTGAAAGACAGAAACTGGATTGTTTGCTGCTGCACCGAGGGATGCAGGTGTGGGCACTGAGAAACTTAGGCCATCCTGAAAGCATTGAGATGCATGTCTGCTGCACCGAGGGAGGCAGGTGTGGGCGCTGAGAAACTCAGGCCATCCCAGACTGACATGCTGTCTTTCTCAGGTCTCTAAACTAAAAGAAGAACCAAGGCCCAAACTATAGTGATCTCCCACTATATTTTTCTCAGGTTGTGTGATGGCATTTGTGACACAGTTTCTAGTTTGTGTGCACTGACTTGCATAACCTTTTCTTCCATTCTGTATGTAGTTATAGTGTTAATAAACCTTTCTGACATTGTCTGGCAAATTTATCTGAGATGTTATTGAGACCTCACTGCTTTGCTTTGCTTTCTTTTATTTTGAATTGTGGTCCTGAACCCACCACACCATCCTGGCCAAACTATTTCTTGATCTCAGTGTTTCTCCACTGTAACAACCAACTTTTTTCCCTAATATTTAGTGTAACTTCCCTTTCCTGTTGCTTAAGCTGCTCCTGTCCTGAACACGTTGCATTAAAAAAATACTAAGATCTTACTGTTCTAATACGTTTTCATAACTATTTGTACACACCACTGGAGGACTGAGAAACTGGAATCTTGTAGTTAGTGTTGTAATTTTAAAAAAGTCTCGGTTTTAGCACAGGTGTCTGGAGAAGGTGTCCTCTAACATTGCCTCAAACATCCTTTTCTTAGATGTGGTTACTTGAACCTCAATGTTTGGGAAAACTCACATACATAAGAGAATCGGTAATGACAGGATTTCAGTTAGATGGAAAGTCTGTCAAGTCCATTCACAAGCACCTAACAGCACAATGGGTGTTTAACTGAACGGTACTTTTCCTTGAACACTGGGTGTACAAAAAACCCAAATCCAACCCAAAACTGCTCAGTCTGGGTAATAACTCTCTGAGGGCTGTGTGGCAGTGAACTGGATAGGATTTCCTTGATTTACAGCAGATGAAATAGTGGTGAAAGATTTTTGCATTTTGCTGTTCAAAAATATTTGTCGCACTTGTGTAAAGTTACTAAAATGGCATATTATATTGATTTTTTTCTCAGATACCATAGTTATGCAACTTCTAAAAACAAATTTGTTGTAGGTGATTGCTGCAGTTTGAAAATTACCAGAATTTTCAGGTGTGTAGATTTGTGCTTTCCCAAAGAAAAAAGATCCATGTTGCTTTAAGAAGACCCCCACCCCAGTGACCTGTCCTGGGGGAGGTGGACTAGATGGCACTATAAAAGAGGGCTGATGATCCAGCCCTGCCTCTTTTTGCTGGGGGTTTTCCCTGGCAGGGGGGTTAGGGCCCGGAACCCCCTCTCCCCCTTTCAGGGTGAGAAGGGAAGACAGTGGTGGGATGGCTGCTCTGCCCCATGTAGGTGGCCCCGCCTGGCCTGGTGCTGGCTCCCAGAGAAGCAAGAACTGGTGCTGATTTCCCCCACTCCCTTTCCCCCCTGTAGCTGAGGCAGGCAGAGAAAGGAGACGTGAGGGTCATGGAACCTTCTCAGCCACGTTTGCGGAGTGGGGTTGGCCCCTCTTGATGCAGCGATATGATTGGTCTCCATCTTGAGTCCCACACGTGGCTGGGACCATGCGGCCATCACCGCCATCTTAAACACATTGATCAGCAGAAAGAGAGACTGTCATTTCTGCCACTGAGAAAAGCTGGGGATGCTCAAGTATTGGGGAGAGAAGGAGCCTTAGGAGAGGCATCTCAGAATTACTTCATGCTTAGCTGAAGAAAGCAGAAGGACTCGAGAATCCTTAAATCCAAAGAACTGAACAGTTCACCAGACTGGATGGACAAGAATCTGGCATCTGCAGGCAAGAGTGGCGACACATATTGAAGAATAGAGGGTGGTGGTACCCGTCTCTGCTTGACTGACATGTTCTTTCCTCAGGTCTCTGATGTCAAAAAACAAGGACTGATATGATAGCAGTCTCCCACTGTATTTCTCTCAGAATACGTGATGGCATTTGTTCCACAGTTTCTAGTTTGTGTGCACCACCTTGCTTAACCTTTTCTTCTTTTCTGTACTCAGTTATAGAGTTAATAAACCCTTTCCCATTTTCCCTAAGCTATCCATTGTGACAAATTCTATCTGAGATCTCACCGAGACCTAACCGCTTTGGTTTCTTTTTTTCCCCTTTATCTTTAATTGTGGTCTCGAACCCACCACAAAATTGGTGCAAAAAACCCGGGAGCAAAGCAGTTTCTTAGTTTTAACCCACTTCAGTGATTCATTGAAAGCTTGCAGCAGCACAGTAGAGTTTAATTTTAAATGTAATCAATAGGCCTCTATATTTCCGAAACAGCGGACAGCTAAAATAAATTCAATACACATAGAGTGGGATTCATGGTCACTGACATTTTCAGTCAATAATGCTTTTGAAAAACAACAAACAGTATGCCTTAAATCAACTAAAACATCATTGTTCTTGTGGTACAAAGGTAACTGCTATAAAAACACGCAGGAAAACCAATACTCCTGCCTTACCCCCATAAAAAAACCCCTATTACTATAATATTTATTTCTTGTGAGCAGGTAATAATCAACAGTAAAGAGCAGCAAAGGTCATGGCCAAGTTCTCTTATGGTAGTAGCTTGAAAGAGCTGTGCTCATTCCCTTTTTGGTTTTCTCCAGCTACACAGGATTTTTTTGACCCTAGAGACAAGTGATTCAATGATCAATTAGCTGAGTAACTTCTAAGAACTAAGTCTTCAAAATTAACATATAGATACAAGTATTTTATTATCTACTTGAAGGAAGTTGATTTAGTATGGCTACTTTACCTTCTGCTTTGATTTTCTACTGCAAGTCTGCAAAAGAGAGTTATCTTTTTATAGACATCAGTTTAAAGTGGAAAGGTGAGCAACTTCTGAATATACCACTGAAAATATTTGGGGATTCCTTGAACTTCTATCTCACTTCAAAAAAACGCTCTGATTGAAGTCCAAACTTTCCTTTCAGCCTAGATTGTTTTATGATTCTAAATTTTACTCTTCAAATGATGGTCTCAAAGACACTATAGTAAAGGTAATATCAAAGAGAGACCAGGAGTACAGTGTTTAAAAGTTAATCTTATTGCTCCAGATATTCTTTAAAAGACAGCACTTGCCTCTTTTTTTACCCTTATGCACAAAAAAGAGATATAATCCCAAATCCCCCTGGATCTGTTGTAGCTGAAGAAAGGGCAGTTGGTTTCCATTTAATAAAACTACTGAAGAACTCCAGTTTTGCTTTAACAGTGTGGACTGTCCTTGCCATATGCGTTTTGATGTAGGAAATATCAACAATTTCCACTCTTTGTTAATCTCGTGGGGAACACTACAGAGAGTTTTCTTCCAGATCTCATCACCTACTGCAAGTTTTGTGAGTTGGAATATGAAATGTTTATTGTCATAAATTGACAGTTCTCATTCCATTCTAATCTCACGAGGCTCGTCTAAAGAAAAAGGAAATGCAACAATCAAATTGCATGATAAGAAGTGACAGGTTGATTGGTAGCGTTTAAAAGACAGCTGCTATTATTGTTAGACAATTTGATACACTGGGAAAAATATAATTCTCTCTCCTGCAAACACTTTAGTGCAGTTACAGTAACTGAGTTGAATTTTACTTACGTTTTATTCATTCGGAATTTTGTCCCTACTTTCAGGAAAATAGCAAATAACATTTTTATAAACCTTCTTTCCAATTATCTAAATTTTCACACTGTTTATATTCAGGCAAGTACATGGGGAAGTCCTGCTTTAGGTTAAATATTGACTGGTGCCTACTTAGTTGCTGTCCTCTCAAATGCAAGTATTTTTGTCACAATTAATTTAGTTCCTTTTGTCATAATCTACTAGCTTTCCCATTATTTTTCCCATTATGAGGTGTTTGGTCTCATTGTCGAAAAGTTCAGTTTACCTGCAGTTATTGAAAGAAGAATTTCAGGCCTAAATTTCTTTGCTTTTTGATTTTAACCTTATAAAAATCTTCCTGAATTCATAGGAAATGGTCCTTCAGTTTTTGGTACTTACTGTCAGCTGATGGCATTAGAACAACTCCCGCATTCTGGTGATTTTGGGAACTAATCTACTACGTAGCTCCCGGCTATGGCATAAGACATATCAAAAAAGAAGACATGAGCTATTTAACATATGCAACAGCCTTCTAAATGCCTAAAAAGGTGAAACTAAATCTATTTAAAAGCTGATGTGTTACATGTGATATGTGAGTCAGTCCAAGCTACTCACAGCAGAGATGGATACCACCTCCACTTCACTAACATCAGTAAGAAAAACAAATCAGACAGTAAGAATCACCTGGCTTTATGTGCTGGGTAGCTTTCTCCTCAGAAATTAGAGCTAAATGAATTCACCATTGTGTGGACATCTCTTTTCACTACAATTGAAGACTAATGGTTTTATGGGTTACTCCCACTTTATTTGATTGGTTTCATTAGTACAACATCGAGTCATCTTTGAATGCAGTTTCCATTAAAATATGTTGGGTCTACCCTCACTGATGAAGTACGAACATTTTAATGGTGAGCAAGGGGCACGAAGGTGCCTGACTGATTCTCCATTTTCTCTGCTCTTCTGACTTTGCCTTCATCTGACCCTTTTGGAACAGACTGAACTGCATAAAAGCAATGTGTGCAGTCAATTCTCAGGCTCAAAACTGAGTTGGAAAAGGAAAAGAAACAAGTGCTGAAAGATCTGACAGATATGGGGACCAGCCTTTTAGCCATGTTGAATCCAGCAGAGGACTTTGGATCACTGCGTAACTAAAATAGTGAAGGATGACGAAAGTTTCATTTTCCAAACCAGTTCTTTTCTTTCAAAGGTTAAAAAAGACAATCTCTTGTCTCACTGATAAATGTCCAAATATCACCCAGAACTTATAACATTTCCCAGTGTTCAATTAATCTTTTTGTACAGAATGTATTCACTCTAACAGACAGAAAAAGAGAAGGAACAAAGCAATAGGAAAACATAAAATCTTATCAATTAAAAGAAGGACAAATTTCTGCAAAATGCAACATCTAACAAAAGGAACGTATTACCACATTTTCACAACATGAAAAACAGTAAATAAAGGGTCTTGCCAAATAGATTTTTCCACATTTCTTTAAACATATTAAACTCATATTCCATACTGAGTTAATGAATCATAGAATCATCCAATCATTCATTAGGGTTTGGAAGGGACCTGGAAAGGTCATCCAGCCCAATCCCCCTGCCACAGCAGGTTCACCTAGACCAAGTCACACAGGAACATGCACATCAATTACCAGTCTGTAAAAACTCTTGTTACCAATTACTGCAAAACCCAATCAAGGGCTGAGGCCCAAAATGCATATGCAGTGTATATCCACACTATCTTTTGGCAGCTCACCGTAAGAAAAAAAACCTCTACTAAATGTGGATCTGCTGTCAGAAGACCACTGCCAGTAGCTGGCACAGATATAGCCAGCCGCCAACAAAACGCTGCAGCAGACTGGCTCCAGCCACTGTAATTCTCAGCACTGAGGGTTCCCCAAATTTGCTTCCTGAGGAGGAAAGTGGCAAAGTCAGGGGGTGGCTATACTTCCTGCAGAAACTGGCAGCTCTCTCTCAAGACTTAGAAGGCTTCCTTGAGCATTTCGTAAGTTTCATAAATATGTTCCTGTCAAGAGCACTACTGTGAACAAGACATAGAATCATAGAATCATTAAGGATTGGAAGGGACCTCGAAAGATCATCAATCCCCCTGACACAGCAGGATCACCTAGAACAAGTCACATAGGAACATATCCAGTAGGGTCCTGAACATCTCCAATGAAGGAGACTCCACAACCTCCCTGGGCAGCTGTACCAGTGCTCAGTCACCCTCATTGGGAAGAAGCTCCTTCTCATATTGATGTGGAAACTCCTATGTTCCAGCTTACAACCATTGCCCCTNCAGATTTTTCTCAGCCCAGCTCTCCAGCCGGTCCAGATCTCACTGAATGGCAGCACAATCTGCATGGGTGTCGGCAACACCACCCAGCTTTGTGTCATCAGCAAACTTGCTGACAGTGCATGCCAATCCCTCATCCAAGTCATCAATGAATAGATTGAACAGGACTGGTCCCAGCACCGATCCCTGGGGCACTGCACAGGCCTCCAACTAGACTCCGTCCCATTGACATCTCCAGCAAAGGAGACTCCACAACCTCTCTGGGCAGCCTGTTCCAGTGCTCAGTCACCCTCAGTGTGAAGAAGTTCCTTCTCATATTTATGTGGAACTTCCTGTGTTCCATCTTACACCCATTGCCCCTCATTTTGGACACTGGTGTCCTACAAAAGCAGGACTGTCTTTCAGTCTTCACCCTCCACAATCAAGACAACAAACAAATATGATACTTTAACGTAGACACCTATGAGCAAAGGCTGCATAAAGCAATTGCATTAGTAGTGCATGGAGAATATTGCAAAAAGAAGAGTACTTGTATTGGGTGACTGTCTGTTAAAGGGCATAGAGGAACTTATCTGCTGACCTGACAGAGTCTCCAGAGGTCTGTAGCCTCCTGAGAGTTAAAATCAGAGATTTTAGGGTATCATGACTGATCAAAGTACAGACTACTATCCCCATGTGTGCATGAATAACACAGCAAACCAACAGCTGAGCAGAATCAAGGAGGACAGTGAAGCCCTAAGTATACAGGTAAAGAAATTCTGTGCACAAGCTATCTTTCACTCCTTCTTACCAGTTGGAAGGTAGGAAGTAGCCAAATACAGTGCATAATGTACATCAGCTCTCAGCTATAGGGCTCGTGGCATCGCGAGGATTTTGGATTTTACAACAATGGGACCTTCTTCAGGGACTGTATCCTCCTAGGAAGGGATGTAGTACGCCTGTCTGGAACGGGTAAGGGAATCTCCACTAGCAGGAGCTTTAAACTGAAAGGTTTGGGGGATGGGGTCATTCTCTGGCCACCACGTACACCTGGGGAAGTATACTGTAAGTCCGAGTGTCGGGTTCTGCATTTTGGTTATAACAATCCCAGGCAGAACTACAGGCTGGGAATGGAGTTCCTAGAGAGTTCTCAGGTGAAGAGAGACTTGGGGATGTTGGTGGATAACAAACTTAACATGAGTCAGCAGTGTGCCCAGGCGGCCAAGAGGGCCAGTGGCATCCTGGCCTGCATTAAGAATGGTGTGGCCAGCAGGTCAAGGGAGGTTATCCTTCCCCTGTATTCAGCACTGGTCGGACCACACCTGGAGTATTGTGTTCAGTTCTGGGCCCCTTAGTTTAAGAGGGATGTCGAGGTGCTGGAACGAGTCCAAAGAGGGGCAACTTGATTGGTTAAGGGGCTGGAAGATCAGCCCTACGAGGAGAGGCTGAGGGAGCTGGGTTTGTTTAGCCTGGAGAAGAGGAGGCTCAGGGGTGACCTTATAGCTCTCTATAACTATCTGAAGGGTGGTTGTAGTCAGGCAGGGATTGGTGTTTTCTCTCTGGCCACTGGAGACAAGACTCATAGTCTTGTCTTAAGCTCCATCATAGTCTTAAGCTCCATCAGGGGAGGTTTAGACTTGACATTAGGAAAAGGTTTTTCACAGAAAGAGTGATCTGGTTTTGGAATGGGCTGCCCACAGAGGTGGTTGAGTCACCATCCCTGGAGGTGTTCAAGGTTAGGCTGGATGGGGTTCTGAGTGGCATGATCTAGATGTTAGATGTTAGGATTACTGGGTTTATTTGGATTTAGGTTGGACTGGATGATCTTTAAAGTCTTTTCCAACCTTATCATTACTGTGATACTGTGATAAAAAGCACACAAGTAGACTTTGCATCACCTCACTCCCTTCCAGGAAAACCCACCTCCTTGATTAACTCTTTGAAATGCCTGTACACTAATGCATGCAGTGTGGGGAACAAGCAGGAAGAACTAGAAATCTGGGGGCAGTCACAGTACCACGATCTCATTGCGATTACTGAGACATGATGGCATAGTTCGGACGACTGGAACGCTCTCCTGGATGGTTCTATACTATTCAAGAAAGACAGGCCAACAAAGCTGAGTGGTGGAGTGGCTCTGTAGGTGAAAGATTATCTAGAATTTACTAAGCTCTGCCTAGGAGAGGATGAAGAACCAGCTGAGGCCTTACGGGTAAAAATCAAGGGGCAGGCTAATATGGGTGACAGTGTAGTGGCCACATGACCAGGATGAGGATGCTGATAATGTCTTCTACAGACAGCTGAAAGCAGCCTCACATTTACCGGCCCTGGTCCTCATGGGAGACTTTAACTATCCAGGTATTTGCTGGAAAGGTAACACAAGGCACACTCAGTCCAGAAGCATGTCCTGCAGTGCATTGAGGACAACATTCTAATACAAGTGGTGGAGGAACCTAGAAGAAGTGCATGTCTGGACCCTGTATTAACAAATAAAGAAGGACTAGGTGATGTGAATGTTTGGGGGCAACGTTGTCTCCAGTGGCCATGAAATGGTGGATTTGAGTATCCTGTGAGGAAGAGATAAAGAAACAAGCAGAATTTCAACTCTGGACTTTAGAAGAGCTAAATCTGGCCTCTTCAAAGATATACTTGACAGAATATCATGTGTCAGGGCTCTAAAGGACAAAGGTGTTCATGAGAGCTGGTCAATATCAAAATAGTACTTCCTCCAAGATCAAGACTGGTACATTCCTATGAATAAAAAAGCAAGCAGAGGAATCAGGGAACAAACATGGATAAAGTCTTCTGGAATGATATTCCTCTGGAACAGTCATGGAAGGTCTTCTGGAAAAATGAAGAAGGAAGACAGAAATTTACAGAGTGTGGAAAACAAGACTGGCCACTTGGGAGGAATACAGGAGCGTTGTCAGAGAATGCAGAAATGCCATGGGGAGAGGTAAAGCCCACCAGGAATTAAATCAAAGACAATAGGAAACTCTATTTTTTCCAGTATATCAACAGAAAAAAGAAGACTAGGGAAAATGTAGGCCTGCTGATGGATGACATGGGTGGCAGAACAGAGAAATCAAAGTTATCCGATTTAGCCTTCTTTGCTTCAGCCTTAACTGTTAAAGCCAGCCTTCATGAAGCCTGAGTTTTGGAGATATGAGACAAGGTCTAAAGAGAAGATGAGTAGGACAAAGTTAGAGTGCTCTTATCTTAGCAGGACATCTATAAATCCACGAGTCCCAATGAGATGCACCCATGAGTGCTGAGAGAGCTGGTAGATGTTACTGCCAGGCCACTTTCCATGGTCTTTGAAAAGTTGTAGAAAGCAGAAGAGGTGCCTGATGGCTGAGAGAAGGCCATTGGCACTCCAGCGTTCAAGAAGGGCAAGCAGAATGACCCAGGAAAGGGTTGGCTGGTTAGTCTCACCTTGGTTCCTGAAAAGGTGATGGAATAAATTCTTTTGGGTGCCTTCTTTAAGTATCTGTGAATGGAATCAATTCAGCATGGATTCATCAATGGGAAAACATCCTTGACCGATCTGGTAGCTTTTTATGATGTCCTATTGGGCTGGGTATATGAGGGAGGCCTTCAGAAAGGCATTCAACACAATTAACATCCTCATCAGGAAAATCATACAGTGCTGATTGGATGAAGGGGTGGTGAGGTAGGGTGAGAGCTGGTTGTGTGACAGAGCTCAGAGAAACATTATCAGCAGTGCAGGGTTGAGGTAAAGACTGTGACCAGTGGTGATCTCCAGGGGTCAGTACTTTGTCCAGTCTTGTCCAACACATTCATCAGTGACATGGACAAGGGGACAGGGTGTATGATCAGCCAATTTGTGGATGGTACAAAGCTGAGAGGAGTGGCTGACACACAGAGAGCTGTGCTGCCATTCAGTGTGACCTGGACACGCTGGACAGTCAAGCAGAGAGAAATCTAATGAGGTTCAACAGGACCAAGTCCTCTCCTACACCTGAGGAAGAATAACCCCATGCATCAGTATAGGTGAGGGGTAGATCTGTTGGAGAGTAGCCTTGAAGATAAGTATCGTGGAGTCCTGGTAGACAGTAATTGGTCCATGAGCCGATAGTGTGCCCTTGTTGCCAAGAAGGCCAGTTGGATCCTGGGGTGCATTAAGAAGTGTGTGACCAGTAGTTCTAGAGAGATCATCCTCCTTCTCTACTCTGCCTTGGTGAGGCCACATCCGGAGTGCTGTGTCCAGTTCTGGGCCTTAGGGAGGATGGAACCAGACTGTTTTCAGTAGTGCCCAGTGACAGGACAAGGAGCAACAGGCACAAGCTGGAACACAAGAAGTTTTATTTAGAAATAAGGAAAGAATTTACAGTGTTTCTGCAAAAGCACTGGAACAGGCTGCCCAGTGAGCTTGTGGAGTCTCTTTCTCTAGAGCTATTTAAATCCCTCCTCAATGCAGTTGTTTGCTTTAGGCAGTCCTGCTTTGGTGGGGAGGGTTGGACTTGACGATCTCTTGAGGTCCCAGCTCTGATGATTCTGTGATATCATAGCTCCCTCTCTGACTACACAGCATGTCTGGGAGCTCTGGAGAATTGGTGGCTTGAATTTCTCATTACTATTGTTGTTACATGGAACAGCAGTAAGAGCTAAGTCACAGCTAGCTGAATGTGTCTCTGCATCTCTTCTTCTCATTCACAGGCAGTCTGCATGAAAGCTGGGAACTCACTGCGTTCACTTCCCCAAAGCGCTAATTACATTTCTCAGTAGCGAAGCAAACGTCTTGCAAAACCCAAATAAACTTATGTGAGACACTTAGCAAATGTGTAGTATAAATGTCCAATAAATCAGGGAACATTTTCTGCAGCTATAAAAAAATGCTCCATTATTCAGCAATGGTGGCCATAAAATCTGCAATTCTTTTAGTATAACGTACAGTTTGCGAAGATATTCATGTGAGTGGTGCAACCACAACCAGAGTAAGTGGTTCGACATGAGACATGACAGAATCAGCATGACAACAGCTCCAGTTCAAGGAAAATCACAGACATGTTTTGCAACATGTTTTGCCTGTTTTATTTGTTTTTTAGTTTTGCTAGTAATATAGGAATCATGAAAGCGGGCTTCATTTGAAAAGATCTGCGGTCCCCAATAAAATGTGCTTTTTCATGGCCATAGGTGTGCATGTGTATTCTAGCACTTTCCATTCTGATACATGCAACCTCCGGGCATTTTCTCCTACTCTGCCCTAGAGACATCACATCTGGAACACTGTGTCCAGTTCTTGGTCGCACAGAACTGCTGGAGAGTCCAGTGCAGAGCCACAAAGATGATGAAGGGAGTGGAACATCTCCCTGATAATGAAAGGCTGAGGGAGCTGGGCCACTTTAGCTTGGAGAAAAGGCAACTGACGGGTGACCTCATTAATGTGCTCTTCTTGGTCTCATCCAAAGATAGGACAAAGGGCAATGGGTGTAAGCTGGGACATAGGAGGTTCCACATCAATATCAGAAGGAATTTCTTCACAGTGAGGATGACAGAGCACTTGTTGAGTCTCCTTCACTGGAGACATTTAAACCCTCCCGGACATGTGCGACTTGATCTAGGTGATCCTGCTCCGTCGGGGCAGACTAGAATGGTCTTTGGAGATCCCATCCAATCCCTAGTGTTCTGTGATTCTGTGATTCTGTGATCTGTAGAGCTAATGGCAGAAAATGAGGTCTGCGTGCTTGTATATTCTGCCTGTGAATCAATTTTATTTTTCCAGAGGTTCTCTCTTCTAGGAAAAAAAATGACAGAATGTGTGGGCACATTTGTAAAGGATGAACAGAAGAAAACCTGGCCCAAAAAAAAAGAATTCCTCTGTTCTATCTACCCTGGCCCACGTATCACATGTAATTTCTTCTCTTTTTAAATTTCTCAATTTCCACTCCAGCAACACAATCCAATGAGATTGTATTTTCGGTGTGAACACTGCAGAAAATGTTGCTAAGAACAAAGTTTTGAAAGAAAAGATTTCCATTAAGCCTCTTTCTAATTGGTGATGCCTGGACATTACAAAGCTGTTCTATACTCTGGAAGTTGATACCAGCTGTGTGACAGGAGTCTTTTGTGAGAAACAACTTTTAATTGGGTAAGACTGTATTTTGCCCTCATCTCTCTCACTCTGCTGGTAACTCAGCTGGGTTACAATGCGGTTGCTACTGCATTACTCACTTAAATGGAAGGGAAGAATTCCCTTTACTGAGGTAATTAGTGCACTAAGTAAAGGCAGACTGCGAAGCAGGAATCTGACTGGCTGATCACAGCGTTACCCCCAGCTCTCCTGGGCCTGAATTTGGTTTCATTTCAAGATAGGAAAATACTGCCCCACCTCTTCAGAGACAGAGCACAGCCAAAGCCTTCAAACATGCAAAATGAAACTGTTCTGCTTCCAGATATAAAGATTCCATAGTCTCAAGAGATGTAAGACAAAATTAACCGTAATTTCACAGTAGTCCACAGAGTCAGTAAAATCAGAATGATTGAGAACTGTACCAGTAACACTATAATTTCAGCTGTTTTCAACCCAGTGTGCCTTTTTCAGAGCTAAAACACCAGCCATGAAATGAAACACGAAACCTTTCTCACACAAGAATATTCTCTAAAACAGAATAAAACACAACAAACTATGTAATTATATTCAGATCAGGCACTCTCAACAGATGCTACACCTAGGATCAATATCAAACTGTAGTTACCCTGATACCTGACAACTGTAATTATGATCTAAATAAGCAAATAATAAAATAAAGCAGAGGAGCAGATGGATAGTTCTGTACAAAAGCGATTTCAGATACTGTAATGTGACAATGATGATGAGCTCGCCACACTTAAATAGGTTTTGCAAATAGTTGTGCACTGAGAGCATATGTCTGAAATAACAATCAGGAGCCATATTTTAAATCTAGGAGGCACAGCACTGTGGCGTACAGCATCCTTGATAATTGTTGAAGTAGTTCGAAACGGAAAAGCTAAGGGACTAAGAAATGCAGAACCTGCCGTCACATGACTCCTCTGCACCTTCATGTGTCTGTGGCAAATTTTAACCCAGATGTGACAGCAAAATCTCCACTGAAGTTGATCTTTGCTAAAAGCTTGTAACATTCATAGGAGGCATTTCTTTGGTCTCGGTGACAGTTGCATGGATGAGTGGTGACACAGGTGCAAGGAGAGAGATAGATATCAAATGGTAAATACTGACCATGGCAGTTTGATCCAGTTGCTTATGGGAAACATATGAAATTAATTTTATGAGTTGTACGAGTTCACAAACTCCATCTCAAAATGGCCTGAATTTTATTCTTTTTCTAATACAATTTAGCACTATGATCTCCTGAGCATGAGCTGTGGCGCACAGAGAATCACAGGTTATCTTTGGTTGGAAAAGCCTTTTAAGACCATCAAGCCCAGCCTTCAATCCAGCACTGCCAGATCTCCACTAAACTACGTCCGTCAGCACTAACATCTTATATGTCTTTTAAATACTTTCAAGGGATGGTGGTTCCACCGCTGCCCTGGGTAGCCTGTTCCAATGTTTGATAATGATTCTGCTGAAGACATTTTTCCTAACATCCATCCTAAACTTCTCCTGGTGCAGCTTGCAACCATATCCTCTGGTCCTATTGCTAAGTGCCTTGGGAGAAGAGATTGACCTCCACCTTCCTTCAACCTTTCAAGTAGTTGTAGAGAGCAACAAGGTCTCCCCTCAGCCTCCTTTTCTCCAGACTAAACTCAGCCACTCTTCATAGGACCTATGCTCTAGCTGCTGCATGAGCTTGCTGGCCTTCTCCGAACAGTGTGCTATACAGGGATGGCCACACCACCCCCTGAGAATGCCCAATCTCATCCGATCGCAGAAGCTAAGCAGGGTTGGGCCCAGTTAGTACTTGGATGGGAGACTGCCTGGGACACCGGGTGCTGTAGGCGTCATCTTTTTAGCCTCAGAGGAGTGGCTGAAGAGACGTGGATACAGAATGTTGAGTTAGTTAAGCAGGGTTGAGCCTGGTTTGTACTTGGATGGGGGATAGTCTGGTACATCAGGTGCTGTAGGCTTACTGTGCTCCAGCAGGGAGGATTGGACACTTAGATGATCTTTTGAGGTCCCTCCTCCCAACCATTCTGCGATATCTCTTAAGAACAGAGCTAAGCTATACAGTCTGGTCACAACAGTATGGAGCTCTTGGACAGCTGAAGTTGTCCTGCCTTTTGCTACTAGAACCAGATTTTGTTTCAATGTGAAATTATTATTTTCCATAAGAAGGATTTTTCTCCAGAATGACCCATCAAGAACACTGGATGGTTTTTGTTTAGTGTTTAATTTAGCCTTTGTAAAAGTAAATCTAAAATCAAGGCATAGAGCCAGGGACACGAAGGTATCAGTTCTGCTCATGTGTCATGGATGAGAGGGCAAAATACTGTGGTCTTGGCTAGAAATAAGCAGTTAATGACAGGACGTAGAAAAATCCTCATGTTAATGTCACTGCTCAAGCTCTTATGATATGTCACTCTCCAGAAAGTTACGGCTAACGAAGCCAAGGAGTGATATTTTTGAACCCTTTCAGGATGGAGCACAGCAGTTTCAAGCTCACAGATTCACGTCTGACTGCAGGGAACTGGAGACTCTTAATTTTTAAGAGACAACCTTCATACAGGGGTCTGCTGTGTTTTAGCTGAACTTTTCTGAGTGTCCTAATGATAACAACCCTTCATCTAGACACAAGACTTCATGCAGAGAGAAATGTCATCGGGCTGGCAAAGGAAGGCAGAGTCGTGCCTAACACAGCACAGAGCAAGTCTGCTGACACCACACAGGCATGATGCACTCTACGTTTGATTACACTGCAGTATTCCTGCTGTTTTAATAAGACCTTTACTCTTAGAAAGAATAACTAGCAGTGTTTGTTACATTGTGGGGTGGCTTTCTCACAGCTCTCAACAGTTGTCAGTTGTAAATGACTTTCACTGTTGTCCTAAAGTAAACTCAACGAGGATGTAATGCCCACAACATCGGAGTCCCCACTCTCCCGTGCATGTACTGCTTCACCTACATCATCTCAGCCAAGTGTTTTGACTCATCTGAACATAGACGTGCCTGCACTGCTGTGGCAGGGGGATTGGACTGGATGATCTTTCGAGGTCCCTTCCAATCTGTAATGATTCTATGATTCCATGATATCTCACAAATACACGTCTTTGTGGATGCCATTCTTTGAATGTTGGGCTTTGGCCAAACTTCCTGTTGCATTGCAACCCTCATCCATGAATAGCCCACGTGATCCTTTCAGTACTCAACGGGGTCTTATAAGAAAATTGGAGACAATCTTTTTAGCACAGCTTGTTGCGACAGGACAAGGATTTATAGTTTAAAACATAAAAAAAAAGGAGGATTTAAAGTTATGTAAGATTGAATATTTTTTTACAATAAGGGAGGTAAAATAATGTCAAAAGTTGCTCAAATAGGTGGTAGATACCTCATCCCTGACAATGCTTAAAGGTCAGGTTCATTAGGCTTCTGGGCCACCTGGTCTAGAGAAAGATGTGTTGGTTTATTGCAGGAGGGTTGGATTAGATGGTGTTTGAAAGTCCATTCTAACCCAAAGTATTTGATGATTCTATGACAGTACTGCAAATCATAGAATCATTAGGGATTGGAAGGGACCTCGAAAGATCATCTAGTCCAATCCCCCTGACACAGCACCATCACCTAGACCAAGTCACACAGGAACACATCCAGGCGGGTCTTGAATATCTCCCGTGAGGGAGACTCCACAACCCCCCTGGGCAGCCTGTTCCAGTGCTCCGTCACCCTCACTGGGAAGAAGTTCCTTCCGATAATTATGTGGAACCTCCTATGGTCCAGCTTATACCCATTGCCCCATGTCCTATCACTAGATGACACATCAGTGTCATCAAAGAGCCACATCAGTGATATCAAAACTGTTTATGCAAAGCAGTTTTTATTTAAAGGCAAAATTATTTTATTTGGATAAGATATGAATAGAAAAATGATATTTTTTACTTCGAGCATGACCTCACGAAAATGTAGAGACCTTGCTATTTTATAATCAGAGAAACAAAAGAATATTAAAATGCAGGATTTGCTTTCACCCATGTCTCACCGTATAATAATTTTGATACTGTTTTAAAGTCTTTCCAAACTCCTTTTTTCAGCGTAGTCTCTTTCAACTACCCTCTGTTTTCCTCTTGCTTGTCTGCTGTCTGCAGGTCTCTTCTCTTCCACTTTCCTTTACATTCTTTTCAGTTCTCTTATCCTACTCTCCTTCCAAAAGCCGTTTACCTCATGTCACTGCCAATCTGTCTCTTAAGACACTAAATCAGTGCTTGTGGAATGCGATCCTCCCCGACTGACTGCTGCTTCTGTAAGTGCCAGTTTGTCTCAGCAAGAGCTCACGGCCAGATGGCAGCAGCAGGGAACTTAAAAACTCTGATTCTTCTCTGTCCCCGTGGAAAGGGTGGACTTACAAGACCCAGAGTAGGTGATTCTGTTTATGTTCTTGTATTAAAAATTCAGGCTGGATGGATTTGTTTATTTGTACTGTTACCAGTGCCGTTTGCTGAGCTCCCGAGTATACTGAATTAGAATATGTCACCAGAGCTAGAAGTAATGTTTTAAGTAGAAACTGACATCGTGTTACATTTTCTTGCCTTTGTATTTTGTGAGATATTCTGATGTTGGCTATGGCTCTCAGGTATGAACCTGTGAATAATCTGCAGAGAAACTCAAGCTCACCTGTGCATTGACGCCAGAGAAAGCCACGATTTTGCAAGTGTTTGCCTGGAGTTGGAAGACAACGCAGCAAGCTGCGACAATAAACCTGGACTTGTTCATACCTGGAACACACCAAAGTGAAACCTAGAGGTGGAGGCTGCAGGAAAGGTGTAGGTAAATCCCAGTGAATATATCTGCCATGATCAGGGCTCCGTAAAGAAACTGCATGTGGGAATAGAAATCTTGAATTCTGCAGACTTATACTCTGGTCTGAGTATACCCTGCAAGGGGAAAGCAGTCTAGCATCATTCTTATTGGAAAGGTTGTTGTGCCTATGGAGAAAAGCTGTTCTACTCCTGAAACATTTAGGTCGTGTAAAACAATGGAGTTCTGCAGGAAAGAGGAAAAGACTTTTCTTTACATTAGAAAGAGAGGAAAGAACACATCAGTCAAGTAGAGATGGGTACCACCCTCCTATTGTTCATGTGTCACCATTGTCCTCTGCAGACACTGGTACCCTTGGCTGTCTAGACTGGCAAACTCTTCAATTCTTCAGTGCAGCTTCTCCAGCACCATACTGATCAAGCAGGCCTGATCCCTCAGCACCTGAACTGCATCCCTCGATGCAGGAGACGTGCTTTCAAACAGGCCCAGTCTCTGTCTTCCATGCCCAAGGTTTACAGATTCTTGAGACCTTTGCTTTTTTCAACTAAGTGCAAAGGAATACTCAGACGCCTCTCTCAAGGCTCCTTCTCTCCCCAGTACTTGAGCATCGTCAGCTTTTCTCCATGGCAGAAATGACAAACACTCTCTCTTCCTGCTCATCAGTGCTCTGAGATGGCGGCTGATCAGCCACATGCCCCCAGCCACTTGCAAGCTCAAAATGGAGACCAACCACATGGCAATCTCCCTTCTCCTCCTGACCAAGGGCTATAGGGGAAAAGGGGAGAATCATTTAGTTCACTGCAGGTTGTTAGATGTTGCTCTGCAGTGGGGGGAAATCAACACCCGTTCTTGATTCTCCAATCCATGATGCCAGCCAGCACCAGCATCAGGTTGGAGCTGCAGGGCTGTGCAGAGGGCGGCGGGGCCACCACTCTCCACCCTTCCATCTACGAGAACGCAGCGGACCCGCCACACCCCCTGCGTCCCGTCTCAGACGGGGAAAGTGGGGCTGGGGGCAGTGGAGCCGCAGCCAGGCGTCTTTCCCGCTGCCTACCTGAGGCAGAGTGGGAGCCTGGGGAAGCGGGGCCACCACCCCCACATCATCTATGGGAGGGCTAAGGGGCCATGACCAGCTGCTGCAACTCCTCCGTCCCATTTCCCTTCTTCCTCACCACTATGGAAAGGTGGTGGGGGAGGTGGAGGAATCTCCATACCAGAAGGAAGACCCCAGCCAAAAGAGGCATGGCCAGCCCCTTTTATCTTGTCACTTAGGCCACACCCACCAGGGCAGGTGCCTGGGACGATTCTCTTAAAGCAAAGTGCACCTTTTTCCTTAAGAAAGCACAAATCTATACTTCTGAAAATTCTGGTAATTTTCAAACTGCAACACTTGTTTGTGGAGAAATATTTAAATATTTTTAAAAATACCCAGTACCTGAGTGTATTGTAGACCTCTGGTCAGAGTTCCTTTCCGAGAAGAAAAGAACTTTATTCTAAGACGTTTTCAGTGGCATTACCAAAAGACAAAAATTTCTGACCTCAGATCTACAGACACAAACACTTTTATAAGAGTTTTATAGTGTTAGAGTGATACTAATCATGAAAACACTGGAAGGCCTTGCAGAACAGAAACAAACAGAATCTTTGAGACTTCCGTTATGAATTAACTGCCTTTGTCTAGATTTTGCAGATTTTTCTATTGTTAGAGCTTTCAACAGATGTGATGATTAAATATTCAAAGCATCATATTAGGCCATATTTCAGCCAAGAGCTCATGTAGGGGCTACTTCAAATTATTCTTTTTTGTGTTTCCTGCCCATACAATTTCCATGATCCATTGCTCAGTCTGCCTTGGCAGTCTTCTGTTCACCGTCTTTTTGCTACTTAAAAAAGTCTCTGGGACTAAGACACAATTTCTTCTGCCCCAGGGCCATTTTTGAACCCCATGTGCACTTTTCAGATGATTAGGTAATATCCCTTTTGCAATTTTAAATCCCTCTAGATTCATTTCAACACAAAAGAACAAGAAATTCTTACTGAAGGTAACTTTAGAACACTCTGATTAGAAAAAGTATGGTGAAAAGACAACACTAAAGAGTTGATGTGCAGTGATCATACAGGGTCAGCACTTTATCCCTTCCTAATCTGTGCTATAGTGAAATTGAAGTCCTTTATCTTTACTCATATGCAGGGTGATGCTCATACTTTAGCCCAGAGGAGAAAGAAACCAAAATAGTTTCAGCTCAGTGAAGACAAGATCTAACTCTTCTGAAGTTTATATTATTCTAGCACTAAAAAGAAACAGTTTAAAAGATACGAAGCCAAGTACATTTTGGTCTGTATTTGATATTTAAAGATGGTTATTACCTCTGACTAGCCATTAACTGCAAATTAAATTGAAATAATCATTTAACAAACACCATTTTTCTATGTCTTTAAAACTATGAAAATTGTCTAGTTCTTTGAGCTGCAGGCCTTTCTGTAACACTGTTTTTACTTCTCTGGCCAGAATCTCTTGATTTCCAGTCAACATTACTGTTACCCTTGCCCTTTTACCCTTCTTATGATTATGACATTTTTGTAGTACCTACCATTTTTTATCTACCAACTAAATAAAAATGTCCTGGTTCAATATCTTTGAAGAACTCAGCAGTAGACTCAAATGAAATTTAAGTAGATGGCATCCAGTAACCAAGGTCAGACCTTTTGGAGCCACCTGAAATTTCATCAGAGGATGGATAATATCAAGCAAAAGTTATTGCAGTAATATCTGTTTTAAAATGCATTTTCCCAGTATTCCTTCCAGTCAGCTCTCAGTAAAGACAGTTGTAGTATTTTATGGAAATTCTGAAGTTTATGTCAGATTTCCTACAACGAATCAGTAAGATAGTCAAAATTAAAGTCAATACCGTAATATTTTCCATCTTAATCTCCCTAGATAGTTCTAGTGTTCTTATCACTTTAATATCAAAGTTCTTCATATTGCATCCTTGATCATCTACTTTGATCAAAATAAACCAGGTTTTGATCCTTTTCTCCATATGTGAGTGAAAATTAAGAGGTCTGTGCAAAACTTATTGAAATAGTTCGTCAGGGAGAAAATTTTCTTTCCACACCTGAGCACTACCTGAATTTTTACTGATTCTTTGCAATCACAAATTTCTGTTTAAAATTTGCAAAATGGATTCCAGCTAAGAGCAACTGAAGAGAGCTTTCCTGGCTTGGCAGTTCATTTAGTAGGATTAGCCTATGCACTTATAAAAATTATCTACACAGTTACTCTAGAGGCTGTCAGGTATTTTGGATGAAACATCTTAAATGGCAAGACTTATTAGATTTTTGATAGAGAGCAGGGTAATTAAATTTAAGTTACATACATCTGTGTTTTCACTTAGGTTTCATCTGAAAGTTTGCACTTGTCATCAACAACATAAACTTTCCAACCAAAGCATTTTAGTGGTGAGAAAAAAAAAGAGTACAAGAAGAAGTCAATCTTTGCAGGAAAAAGTTTTTTATCAAAAGCTATCATTATATTGAAATATAATTTTGAGTACATTTTTGGGAAAAAATATTTCTTTATTATTATTGAGACATCAGCTAATGAATCCAATGATGTTTTTGCCTCAGTCTTCACTGGAAAGAATTCAAGCCATACCATCCATGTCACAGAGGTTACGGGCTGGGACTGGAAGAACAAAGAACCAGCCATGGTAGAGGCAGATAAGGTTCTTGATCTTCTAAAGAAGTTGAAGGTTCATAAGACCATGGGACTTGATGGGATACACCCATGGATTCTGAGGAAACTGGTGAATGTAGTTGCTAAGCCATTATCTACCACATGCAAGAAATCACAGCAGTGCAGTTGCCCAGACAAGCTGTAGTTTTACAGCTTGTCTGCAAGTTCTCAAGGCTAGATTGGACAGGACTTTGGTCATCCTAGCCTAGCCAAAGCCGGAAGTAGATGATCTCTGACCAAACTAACCATTCTATGAATAGGAGTTAGTACAGAATGATAATCTTCTCATTTCCACTTAAAATGGCATTTAATCTTCATAGCAGGGGTCTACCTAAGTTGCACAGAACTACTTAAAACCTCTATAACAAAGGATCACTGCCTATCAAGCTCTAAAGACTTATAGAGTAATTTTTTTCCCATATGTTTCAGTTACAATAGAAGACTTATTTTCATCCTAGCTTGTACTGTCTTGGCTTGCATTACACTGGATCTTTTTTTAGAAGGCAGTGTTTCTTCCATTGTCTTAGCAGAATGCAAAGTATTGAAATAAATTCATTTTAATTAAGTCTTACTTTCAAATATGACGGTTTAAAACACAATAAATTATTTCAGTTTCTAAAACTAACAGTAGTTAAGTTTTATGTACCGTATCCGTGCAGGATAATTACTGGAGCTAAGTTGAACATTAAACTATACTAGAAATGGAGTTTTATTCTCATGTTAAGGAAAGTTCTAAGCCTCCAGGGTGGAGTACAGCTGGTAAGCAGGAGACCCTTCCTCTGATGGTTCCCCAGCCAACTTAACTCACCACCTTGGAATCCACACAGGGGATGGAGTGATGTGGAGACACTGGGGCCAAATCCTGTGATGAGATGGGCAGCTGTGGCCAAGCCCTGTGATAAGGTGATGACACAAAGCTGGGTGGTGTCACCGACACCCCTGCAGACTGTGCTGCCATTCAGTGGGACCTGGACAGGTTGGAGAGCTGGGCTGAGAAAAATTTAATGAGCTATAACAAGAGTAAGTGCAGAGTCTTACATCTGGGCAAGAACAACCCCAGGTACCAGAATAAGCTGGGGACTGACCTGTTGGAGTGTAGTGTAGGGGAAAGGGATCTGGGGGTCCTGGTGGACAGTAGGATGACTATGAGCCAGCAATGTGCTCTTGTGTCCAAGAGGGCCAACAGCATCCTCGGGTGGATCAGAAGGGGGGTGGTTAGCAGATCAAGAGAGGTTCTTCTCCCCCTCTACTCTGCCCTGAGAGACCACACCTGGAGTAATGTGTCCAGTTGTGGGCTTCTCAGTTCAAGAGGGATGTGGAGCTTCTGGAGAGGGTCCAGAGTAGGGCAATGAAAATGGTGAAGGAGATGGAGCACCTGCCTTATGAGGAAAGGCTGAGGGAGCTGGGTCTCTTGAGCTTGGAGAAGAGGAGACTGAGGGGTGACCTCATTAATGTCTACAAATATTTGAAGGATGGGTGGGTGTCAGGAGGATGGAGCTGGGCTGTTCTCAATGTCATGTAGTGATAGGACCAGGGGCAATGGTTGTAAGCTGGAACATAGGAGGTACCACATCAACCTATGAAGGAACTTCTTGACAGTGAGGGTGACAGAGCACTGGAACAGGTTGCCCAGGGTGGTTGTGAAGTCTTCTTCACTGGAGACGTTCAAGACCCACCTGGATGTGTTCCTGTGTGACTTGGTCTAGGTGATCCTGCTGTGTCAGGGGGATTGGACTTCCAGTCCATAGTGATTCTATGATTCTATGATTCTATGATTCTATGATTCTAAGGTGGACAGGGATGGGAACTTAGTGGAACTTCGAAGGTGATAAGCTGTACTTTTGCAACCCTGAGACATTCTTCTGTCATATTTTTGATGAACTGGTATCCTTGTGTGAACTTTGCTCATTATAATGTCATTATAATACCAAAACACACCTTCATCCCAAAACCTACCCACCTCCAAGGGGCAAACCCCCATTATCGAGCATGCGTTCTAAATTTTTAAAGTCTATATCTTTAAAAGCAAAAGGAGAGAATTTTATACCAATCAGAAACAAAAATACGTATTACTAGAGTCACTCAAGCTTCACCTTGAAAATAAAATAGCCCAGCAATAAGGTGAATTTTAAGGGGAAAGATACCATCTTGAAAAAGTCAGGGAAGATTCGGGGAGCTCTGACTCCTGGGAATCAGTCGACGGGCTGCGACCTACTTCCCCCCCACATAGGGATGCTTTTGGGTAAGATACAAGCCTTCCTGAGAACTTTATAAATCTCTATAGAGTTACTTTGATAACCTAAAACTTTGGTGTGGAGTTACTTTTTAACCTAATACTTTGGTAATTTTAACACTTGTGTACACTTATTTTGCATACAGTGCTCATCAATGACAATCCATAAAGCACCTGTAAAGCTGTTGCTCTAATAAATTACTCCTGTTCACGTAACCTAGCCTCGCTCTTTCTCACTGGACGCCATTGCGAGTCCATAGATTGTGACTAGGCAAGAACAGGACACGCTGTCAAGTGAATCCCACTTATACGGACCCATAGTGCCAGTACTATCGAGTGAATCCGACCTAGTTATCGGACTCATAGTGTGAAATTGGGTATCACTCAGGATTTGGACCTAGAAAACAAAGGGGCTTACTCCTTGCCAAATTCACTGTTCTTTTAACACCAGAATCCAAAATCCAAAAGTCCATGTCCACATACAGTATAGCTACAGCTTAGTTTAATCTGAAATTTCCTCAGATACGTGGGCATCTGTGCCCAAATGCCCTAGAAACTCACTGACCCTTAGCTGGGGCTAAGTGCCATTCAAAACTTATCAGTCAATATGTAGTGGTTTGAAAACAAACTGCAACAACCCCTCAGAAAAACCCAGCATCACACAATAGTGCGTAATTGTTTTGTAAAGAACAAAAGAAATAATGAATTTCAATTTCAAAAGACATAAGACGCTTCCCTTTTGATTGAGCGTCAAGTAATCTCAGGTCTTGCATTGCTGTGTCCTCCAATGATGAATTAGAAATTAGCTCCACCCTCATGGGATGCTCATAGGCAATCTCTGCTTAACTTGTATGGTGCTAGGAATTAGTGACTGAAATCCTCACCTCTGCCAGACTTGGTTAAAAGCTGTTAACATGTAAGTACACACACAAGCCTGCACATACAGTCATAGAATCATTAGGGATTGGAAGGGACCTCGAAAGATCATCTAGTCCAATCCGCCTGCAACAGCAGGATCACCTAGACCAAGTCACACAGAAACCCGTCCAGTCGGGTCTTGAACATCTCCAGAGAAGGAGACTCCACAACCCCCCTGGGCAGCCTGTTCCAGTGCTCCGTCACCCTCACCATGAAGAAGTTCTTTCTCAGGTTGATGTGGTACCTCCTATGTTCCAGCTTACAACCATTGCCCCTTGTCCTATCACTACATGACACCGAGAACAGCCCAGCTCCATCCTCCTGACACCCACCCCTCAAATATTTGTAGACATTAATGAGGTCACCCCTCAGTCTCCTCCAAGCTAAAGACACCCAGCTACCTCAACCTCTCCTCATAAGGGAGGTGCTCCACCTCTCTTATCATCTTTGTTGCCCTACGCTGGACTCTCTCCAGAAGGTCCACATCCCTCTTGAACTGAGGAGCCCAGAACTGGACACAATACTCCAGGTGTGGTCTCACCAGGGCAGAGTAGAGGGGGAGAAGAACCTCTCTTGATCTGCTAACCACCCCTCTTCTAATCCACCCCANTGCCTCAGTTTGGCTGCGAGGATGCTGTGGGAGACTGTGTCATATGCTTTTCTGAAGTCAAGATAGATGACATCCACGGGTCTGCCCTCATCCATCCACCTGGTTACACCCTCATAAAAGGCTACCGGGTTGGTCAAGCATGACTTCCCTTTTGTGAAGCCATGCTGACTGTCCCTAATGACCCTCCTGTCCTTGATGTGTCTGGAGACAACCTCTAGTACAAATTGTTCAATCACCTTTCCTGGGAAGGAGGTGAGGCTGACTGGTCTATAGTTACCTGGGTCTTCCTTCTTTCCCTTTTTAAAGATTGGGGTAACATTTGCAATCCTCCAGTCCCTAGGCACCTCTCCTGTTCCCCAGGACCTAGCAAAGATGATGGAGAGTGGCCTAGCAATGACTTCCTCCATCTCCCTTAGTACATATGTGTACAGAAAAGGACCGTGGTTTCCTGAGCCTTTTTTCCACTGTCAGTCAAGTTGTAGATCTTTTTTGTCTAAAGTAACACACAACTCTGTGCTGCAGTGCTTGAAAGGATAGTTGTGGTCACATCTCCTCTGTAATTCTTACTCTTTATATTCTTAGACTGCTACAAAGTCAACAACCTTGTCAGCTCCTGTTAAAAGTAAACGCTTACTCAATTTGTTTTCAGTGGAGACTAGAGTCTATAAATGCTTGAGAAAAGGGCACAGAAACATTAAACAAAAATATTTTTGTGCTTATTGACAGACGTTTATTAAAATGCCTTTGCAAAACAGTGTCTCAAACAATCATAAATAAAATCTCTGGCGTTTTAAGCCAGCATAGTATTTTCTCCTGTTTTGTTCTTCCAAATGTCATTATTAGAATTAATTTAACGTTGAGGTATTGATGTCACAGAATCACAGAACATTAGGGGTTGGAAAGGACCTTGAAAGATCATCTAGTCCAATCTGCCTGACACAGCAAGATCACCTAGACCAAGTTGCACAGGAACATATCCAGGCAGGTTTTAAACATCTCCAGAGAAGGAATCTCAACAAACCTCCTGGCCAGCCTGTTCCAGTGGTCCATCATCCTCACCATAAAGAAGTTCCTTCTGATATTGATGTGGAACCTCCTATGTTCCAGCTCACACCCACTGCCCCTTGTGCTATTATTAGATGACACTGAGAAGAGTCTGGCTCCATCCTCCTGACACCCACCCTTCATATATTTATAAACATTAACAAGGTCATCCCTCAGTCTTCGTTTTTCCAAGCTAAAGACACCCAGCTCCCTCAGCCTTTCCTCATCAGGGAGATGTTCCACGCCATTATCTTCATGGCTCTGTGTTGGACTCTCTCTAGCAGCTCCATGTCCTTCTTGAACTGAGGGGTCCAGAACTAAGAGGTTTGGAGCCCTCCTGGACATGTTGCTGTGCAGATTGATCTGGGGCATCCTGCTGTGGCAGGAGTGTTGTACTAGGTTATCTTTCCAGGTCCCTTCTAACTCCTAATGTTCTGTGATTCTGTGACTATAATGAGTAGCACTGACTAGTACTGACCCCTGGGGTACTCCACTAGATACAGGCCTCCAGCTAGACTCTGTCCCACTGATCTCTACTCTCTGGCCTCTATCCTGCAGCCAGTTAATGATCCACCTCGCTATTTGATTGTCCAGACCACACTGCCTCAGTTTGGCCGTGAGGATGCTGTGTGAGACTGTCAAATGCTTTACTGAAGTCAGGATGACTTCTGCCATCTCCCTTAGTACTCATGGGTGCAACCCTTCAGGGCCCATGGATTTATGTCCATCCAGTTTGCTCAGCTGATCCCTAACTCAGTCCTCATCAACCAGGGCAAACTCTTCTCTTGTCCAAACTTCCTCTGGGGCCTCAGCAGTCTGGGGCTCACTACTAGGACAGCCCCCAGTAATACAGACAGAGGCAAAGACAGTGTTCAGTTTCTCTGATAAGACAATGGCATTAGGACAGACTTGGTTAGGCTGAATCAGTTTGCAGAGCTGTTTTAATAAATATTAAAAAGAACCCCTTCCAGAGTAACAAGGCAGTGGCACATACAGAGCCTGTCATTCGCACTGCCTGCATGCAAAATGCTTTGGTTGCTTAGGCACAACGAGACACAAAGGAATCAGTGTTGGCTGAACTACATCCTGGCTAAATCCTGATCTTCTGCAACGTTGATTTCAGAACCTACAGTTGTAATTTCATGTATCTTAACATTATTCAAGCCCCTCTGGGGGAGTACCTTAATTTTATAACTATATAATGCTTTTTCAAATGGACAAATGAAACTTGTCCTGCAGGGAGAACCTCTGTAATTTGTTTTCCTTGTAGATATACTGAGCTACTTCGTAAGCTTAAAAAATTCCCAGTGTGTGCAATTATTTCTTGGCAAGCAACTGTTCTTTTTATTCAAGTAGATAGCCTAGATCTGATCCTCTGAGTCCATGGGCCAGTTTCCCAAATTTCCTTACCATACAGCAGAGACCTGGGCTCATTCTCACCCTCCAGCCAAATTCTACCCATAAAAATCAGGACAAAGAAAAGAACTGATGTCGAAAAGCTGTTGTTTTCATAAAAAATAGACAGAAGTTCTTTGAGTGCCGATGAGTGTAACGAAGCGTGATGCTACTTGGGTTCATGTGTCAGGATTGATTGACCTGAACACTCAAGAAAGCACCAGCTTCATTTCAAGCATCTTTACAGGTCCTCTGTTTATTAAACTATGTTCAGTGTACGTTGTCCAATGTCCAACAGCAAGCAGAGTTACACTGAGGGATTTCCTTCAGTTTTGGTATCTGTAAGATGTTTTTTGCCTCCTCAAATTCCTATTTCAGAAAACCTAAGCAAAGCTAGATTTTTTCCAGAACATAAAACTACCCTGTGTCAAGTTTGACTGAACAGGCAATTTGACAGAAATAGGCGTACTGATTCAGAAGGTAGGGGGAAGGGATGGCTCTGCCAGACTCAGACAATGTAATAACATAAGCCCTGTTCCCTTAGGAAGAAGAGTCTAATAAAGAACTTGTGTTCTTTCCCAAAGCAAGGAGAGTGAGCTGTCAGTTCTTCTATGGAGGTCAGAAACCACGAGCCCAGAATGAGCTGCCAGATAAGTGCCTTTGCAAAAGAGAAGGCTCCAAGCACTTGATATCATCCCTCAACCAGGAGAATATTTTCAGAACAGAAGGAGAAGAAAGATGCAGGAAGCCAGGGATAAAAAAAAAAAGCCGCTTCAAAGGTCTGAGATTAGGGGAGACAGTAGGTAGGAATCTGGGTGGGTTGAAGTCAGATATTAAACAGTCAATGAGCTGTAGACAGGGTGAAAATACTGTGTCAGAGAGAAGAATTAACTGGAGATCACGACGACATTAGGAAGTAATTGTAATGAATCTGTATGTTACAGAATTCTTGCTAGAGCACAGAGTTTGTGACAATGGAGATAAAACAGAAAATAACAACACAAGTAGATGGGGTGGGCAGAGCCACGACCACATTGCTGAAACTCTCTCTGCATTAGGAAGCACTGCTTTCTTAAAATTGAAGTCAGTTTCATTGTCTGCTGCTACACAACCTGTTGCACAGATTTCTAAATTACATATGGAAAGGGTCATGACTAACCTGCTGTGTTGTCTGTACATGACCTTGTAATGTCTTTTCATTTTTTGCTTTAATTTCCTCCTTATGGATCTTTAAGTCTGCAATGTTCATAGTTTTCCCACCATTCTGTTTCATGTCTCCTTGTTTTTCTGTATCTACTGCAGCCTGTTAGCCAGCCATTGTGTTTTCATTTAAAGCAAAAAACCACCCTGAAAAGCCATTAAAAATGGAATAACAAGGTTAAGAAGTTATTTGATATTGTCTTATTATTTCAGATGCTTTTTCCCCCTCATATTTTTATTCTCCTTTAATTGATTACAGTTTTGTGCCTAGCTTGAATCCCCAGAGGTGAATTTTATCATTGCTGTTCGTGTCATTAATATTTATATTAAACGAGACAGGACTAGAAATTTGCCTGTGTTACAAAAACATTGTCACCATAAGACTTACAAGATGGCCTTGAGGGGAAGTTACTCCTTTATGCACAGGCCAGGTGCTCAACAGCCAGCAAGAGTAGAATTTTCACAAGCTACTGCTGATTCAAATAGCAACAGCCAACAGTCCAACAACAGGATTTCAAGGAAAACAGAAAAGAAGAGAAAACTCCCGTCTCCCACATTCCTTAGTCAATAATTAGCCATTGTTACTTGACATTGTCCAGGAAACATGCACAAAATGCTTTCTACTTTTTAAATCAATATTTTGCTAGTCAGTTTGGTCTTGGTTTGATCTCACATCCTCTGTTTATCGATCAATTGAAAAAGAAATCTGGGATGCTCTCACAGCACTCCCCTGTGTGGCTGGTGTTCACACTGCTCGTCAATAGCAAACGATCACCAACAGCTCAAGCATAAGGCTGTTTGAAGATGCTCACACCAAGTCGAACCCCTACTTTACCAAAAAAAGATATTTTGGAACCATAGAACCACTTAAGTTGGAATAGGCCTTTAAGATCATTGATTCCAATCATCAGCCTAGCTGTGCAAAGCCCACTGCATTGCTTGAGAGAAGATAATACATTTTAAAACCAGCAAGGACTGACAGACATTAGGACAAAGAAACACAGTGCTGGGCATTCATGGTTCAGCAAAAGCAGTCTACTTTTTGGGACATAACATCAGGGAAGAAGGAAGATGCATTGCCCATGATTGTAAAGTGATAGTAAGTTCTTCTGAACAAAAGCATTTCTTTTTTTGTGGATGAATCACAGAATCACAGAACATCAGGGATTAGAAGGGACCACCAAAGGTCATCCAGTCCAAATCCCTTGCCAGAGCAGGATCACCTAGACCAAGTCACACAGGAACACATCCAGGCAGGAAGGTTGAGTTTTGAGATGCCCAGCAAAGGCACAAAGGTAATAACTCATTACACATGTTCCCCTGGGAGATCACTCTTCCCACCTCTGCAGGAAAAACAGTAAGACTGTATTTTGCTTAAACAAGTGAGACAACTTTAAAAAAAAATAACTAGAACTGAAATAAAAATTAAGGCAAAAGGCTTAAAATATTAATTGCACATTTCCTCTTGCTTTATTTTCATAGATCAGACTCTGTTCCTGAGGAAACAGGAGAAGAAAGGCAGCAGGTAGCCAGCAGCGAAGAATCAGAGCTCTTGCATGTCACTGTCAGTGCCTGCTGCGCAGGGAAATCGCCAGTCTGCCAACAGCCAGTAAAAGCCTCAAGGGGGCAAAATATTCCTAATGGCTGTGAAACTTTGGAAGCAAAGAAATATATGGAAGGGCACAAGCCCTTGTGCACTCAGAAGGAGTTTTCTCTTTGAGTCACTATTGCTCAAAAGTAATTTGAAAAGTATTTTGTACCACAGCACCGCGAACTCCAGAGGACGCAGAATACATCTGGGTTTTGCTTGGCTGTTGCAGAGCAGTAAGTGCTCATAAGGCCCTGATTCTGCTCATAGCAACCCATCGTGTGCAGGAGCCTTGATTCTGAGAACAATCGCAGCCATTCTTAAAGAGGTTACTGCTGGCATCCACTGCAGACATGAACAGAGCTGAAGGGTCCTCATTAACAAGCTTCAGAAAGTTGGAGGTTGAGTTGTTGTTGAAAGATGATCCAATATGGGTGTCTAGAACATTGGAAGCACGCTGAATATTGTCTAACACCTACAGCATGAGAGTAGACCACATCACAACATTCACTGCTGTAAGGACCTGGTCCAGCAGGTGAAGGATGCACAACCTTTTCCTCATACCAGCAGCCTCCTACTGAGCAGGCCAAAAGATAAGGCTTCTCAGCATACATCAAATAAACCTTTAGACATGATCTTTTGTTCTAGGGATTTCCCACCTTGGTCTCTACAGAGTCTGTGGGTAAATGACCAGGGTCTTCTTCATTGTCCAGTGTTGTTTTCCCTCTTTTCTTCAATGGAACTTCTTTAAGAGAAGGTGGAGGCAATGCATAGCATCTCAACACATTCTAAGAGTCCATAGGATCCTTACAAGGTGCTGCAATGTTAAGTACTTAGCTAATGGTGTTGGGGGCGACCTTCAGAAAAAGGGAAAGTACAACAAGGAATGAGCTGCATACCAGTTCTGGCAGACTGTGAGGTTTCATCAGATCTTCACTAGGACTTGCATGTTCTGTGAACCAGCCTAACCACACCTCAAGATTTATCCCAGTATGGGAACAGAACCCACACTTCATCTCTGAAAACACACAGGAAAGGAGTGGGCAGAAAAAGCTCTTGGAAGCACTGCTGTTTCACTAAGCTGAGGCATGCTTGCCTTGCTGGAGAGCACTGAGATTGGAGTAATTTCCTCATTTTACCAACACTACGGCTCACATTTATCAGGTCCCACAAACACTGGCACACTTTCTTCCTAATCTGAATGTGTGCTTTTACTCTTCAGATTTCTTAGTTTCCTTGAATGAGTGGCCAAGTACTTCTTTAGCCAAGCAAGCGCTGTAACTTTCTAGCACATTCAGGGAAGAGTAGATCCACCTTTATGCCATCACTCTTCTCAAAGGGATGTCAGTTAGACGGCATCCCATCCATAACTTTGTAAAACGGATGCACTATGCCTCCAAGACACCTTCTCTTCACCTCAGGTTTTAATCACAAATTTCATTCTTGCCTCTGGCACTCAGGGAAGTTACTCAGCTGCTTTGATGGACAAGGAAGTCCTGATTCTATCTCCAGGGCACGCCTGAACCTTTGGAGAGCTGCGTTCAATAGCACAGTGGCAGATAGGGAAGCTCCTTAGACACAAATTTTAAACAGCGCTACAAGCCTTGCAAAGGTCCAGTTCCATAACACAAAACGTGGTTGGAATCATGAGGAAATACTGGAAAGGTCACGTGAGGTGGTGAGGAGGGATCTAAACGAGATGGAAGTCTCCTGTCTGAGGGTGGGATGCTTGCCATGGCCTCTATTTTTGATGTCCAGAAAACTCTGACAGGAGTGATACAGCCAGCGTTAGATTACAGAAAACAACCAGCTAGAAGTTGAAAGAGCATTCTCACTAAAGTATGGACGAAAATGTTTTCTGATTTTCTGTGCTAAAGGCTTGTTTCGATAAAAGTTCTCAACCCGCTCTAAAACAGGCAAAACAGCTGGGTTTATTGAACTAGACCAAGGGAATCGTTTATATGACGCACACTACGTAACGACAGCAATAAAGCACTGGGTTCACTTGCAGACTGACAATGACTTCAGAATTAATAATGGCATGAGAAATAGTTAGATAGATGGGAGTTGATTAACACAGCCAGACAGAACAGTGCAAACTAGCTAAATGTGTGCTACAGAAGAGACAGATGGAGAATACACAATGCAAATCTTTGTTTTCTAGACAAGGATATAACTTCTACCCTCATTATTTTCTCAAGGCTACTTCTTCAAGAGTCTTGAGGTGACAGCTGCCCATCAGATGTAAACAAATTCCTCCTCTAAAGGCCATGTTGTGGCAGCAGTTTTGAACGTGATTTTGCTTGATGTTAAGACAGTATGATTTATCTTTTTCACATATCTTGGAGGGTGTCCACCATTTTGTCACATTCCCATCAGCCAGAACAATCTTCAGATCTCTAAACAGATTTGTGGGAGGCTGCCAGCAGGCACTTAAAAATAGAATGACTAGAAAGTGTGAAGTGTATGCCCCACGTGACACACTCTCAGTAATGTTTACACGCCAATTAGCTAAATTCTTTCACGTCCACGGGACACTTTGCATGCAATCAATAGACAATTATTTTGACTAAAAAATAAGAAAAAGAATAAGTAGATTTACTTGTCTGAAGTGATAGGAAGGCTAGATGAATCTGGAGTTTTCTTGCATATCTGAGTAATTAACTATAATATTAAAAGCACTTGGATTATAGTTTATTAGTAAAAATGAATCAATTTTAAAATTAGGTTGAATTATTTAGGAATTTACGGACCGAATTCCCAAAAAAGTGATTAATGATTTTTGCAGCTGACCTTCTGTATTATTTAGCAATCATAGAATCATAGAATCATAGAATCATCATGGCTGGAAAGGACCTCCAGGGTCATCGAGTCCAACCTTTTCTCCTAGTGTCTAACCGCTAGACCATATCCCTAAGCGCTGCATCCACCCGTTCCTTAAACACCTCCAGGGATGGTGACATCACCACCTCCCTGGGCAATCCATTCCAGCACCTAACCACCCTCTCAGTAAAGAATTTCCTTCTAACATCCAGTCTAAACCTCCCCTGACGCAACGTGAGGCCATTTCCCTTCGTCCTATCATCACTATTCGGACAGAAGAGCCCAACACCAGCCTTGCTACAACCTCCTTGAAGGTAGTTGTAGAGGGCAATAAGGTCCCCTCTCAGTCTTCTCTTCTCCAGACTAAACAACCCCAGCTCCCTCAGCCTCTCCTCATAGGGAATGTCCTCCAGCCCCATCACCAAAACAGCAAAGCCAATTTTCAATATTGGCATTTAAACCACTCAGTCACTTCTAGGACATTTCAATTCTAATTCAAATTAGAATTCTAATTCGAATTCAAGTCTAAGTCAAAAAGATTATAAAAAAGTAATCACTGTGGTTCCCATTGTTGCTACTCTGCAGTTGTTCGTGTAGAAACTAAGCTGGACGTTCTGTAAATAATGCAACACCTATAACATTTGCGTTCCTTAAAAACATCGCTGTGTGGTGCTGACATTGTCAATAATCTATTTATTTATTTGTTGAGCTGGACATCTGATCTTGATTGCTTATGAAAGGATAAGGAAATAAATCAAAGTTGTTAACAGTTTAGTTTGAAGTAATGCAAGTGAGTGTTCAGCATGGGAAAATGACTGATCAGCGCTTGTTAGGATCAATAACAATCTCCAGAAATGTTGATCATTAAATTATTTTCTCCCTCAATGGAAGTGTCAGTAAAACCCACATTTTGAGTAATTTTGTACTACAGCATAAAATCCCAAACATTTCTAGACTGTAAAGGGAAAATAAATCAACTTTGCAAACCTTTCTACTACTGCTATTGCTCAAAATCATTTTAATGCAAAATTATCCCGTCTTGAAATTTTGCATGCACTTTTTCTTATGTCACTTAGGGATCACCTCTCCTATATTTATCTACTGCACATTTTGAAATAATGTGGGTGTAGTCCAAGTTACTGGAGGATCTTCAGAAAACATTTGGCTTAGGATTTTTAAGTAGTAGGATGTGTCAAATGTTTATCCCAAGATGAAATTAAGCCATTAATTTAGTTAACATGGTAAGGGGCCTGAAAACACACGAAACAAGGAGGGTTCAGTTTTCAGCAATTCATTGTTCATGGCATTACTGACCATTTTGCAGAAATCTTTGTAGATGCTTTTGAAAACTAGTTTTCCTGAAAACAGCAAATACTTTCTCAGAGATGGCAGCATTATTTACACTGATTTTTCTTTACAGCTGTAAAGACAACCTGGTTTAACTTTTCCATAAGCAACTTTCAGACTGTTTTTGCCAGGGAAAAACTATGACTTCAACATAATTTTGCACTTAAGCAGCTGAAGATTAATTCTTTTCATCAAGTTTAACCCTGTTTTCCCCATCTTCCCTTTTAAATATTCTGTTGTAGCCGCACACATTCATTTGTGGTTCGTTAGATATATAATTGGATCACTTGTCGACAAGCCAGTGCAATCCACTGCCTGATGACTGGTATAAGAAGCATTTGGATTTTTACAAGGAACTGCCTCTCAACAGTCCTTACTGTTCTTTGCTATGATAATCAATGCCTTACACTCAGCCCGGGTGTTTTATTTTTACAGTGACATCAGCACTATCACATCTCCCTAATGTGTTGGTGATTCTTCAGGTCCTGAACCTGCCTCAGCATTGATTTTTACTCTTGATCGATGGCCTTGGTAGGTCTCTTTGGTAACACGCTGCATGTTGCTTTGTTGTCATTTTCCTGGTTTACTCAGGTACTCAAAGTGCTGACATATTTCCTTTGGACTTGCTGTCTTGAAAAGAAAAATATCATTGTTTTCTGAGGTCAGAATTCAGATTCCTACTTTTCCTTTTTTCTGCCCAGCAGTGGGAAATGCACTCTCCTACCTTCCTCATCTCTTTGTTGCAGTACTGAACGCCCTGGAAGGATGTACTAATACAACTGCTTCCCTTGTTGAAATGCTGAAACATCTGCCTAAAGCGTGACTCCTCCTGTGTTCTTTTGTTTTGTTTTGGGGGTTTTTGGAGCTATTCAGTTTAGTCATTGCAGTTGGGAAGTAAAAGATCAGGCTTTCTGGAGTTTCTTTCCAGATTCTGCCCACAGCCTGCCGGTGTATTATGGCAGTTTATGAGGCTTCCAGCCAGCTTTTCACACCCTATAGCTGCCAAGCAAAGCAGCTATTTCTGCTTTCATAAAGTTCATAGTAGTCTTAGACGATGGGAAGCAGTAAATTGCTCTAAAGAAGTAAAGGAGGACAGGACAGACAGGAAATATCCTGCACAGAAATGAACAGATAAGTGTTAAGTCCAGCACAAAGAAATACACGACCTGGTATTTTAAGACACTTGACATGCCTACCTTCTGTTGATGGTGAAAATATTTTTCATCTCTTTACATCTCTGCTTTGGACCCACTATTTGAAGTAGTTTGAGATATCATGTGCATTATATAGTGGAGAATATCCTGTAATAGCTATAGTGCCTATTTATAAATTTGGAAACCTTTTCCTCATAACACACTTTTCACTTTTTCTGAGGGTTATCTGGTTTTATATATAATATGCCAAAAATGTTTAACCAATTATAACATTAGAAATATTTTAACTCATGCTATCAAGTATATCATTGATACAATCAATATATTTTAAATAGTTTTAAAACTTCAGAGTTCTCATGCCGTCAAAAGTAAAATCTGAGATTTTCAGTTAGAGGACAGACTCTGTGAAACCCATAAGATAGCGAAGTTTCTGTTACAGAAAACACAGAAACCTATGACATAGTTCCCTTCAACATCACCCTGCTGTGTCCACACAAATGCCAGGTTTCAGGGCTCTGAATGCGTCAAAAGCACTGAAGATCATAGACTCATAAGGGATTGGAAGGGAACTTGAAAGATCATCAAGTCCAATCCCCTTGTCAGAGCAAGATGTCCTATCAAAAAGTATTATGAGGTCAGTAGGCACCTCACCTCTGCCATCTTCCACATACTCTCTTCCTTCAACACACATGCCTCGGGCAGCCAATCCCTCCATTAAAGCAGTTATGGCATTGCCCAGCACAACAGAGACAGCAACCATGATATGAGGCTTTGGAAGAGGTACCAGAAGAGACCACACCTTTCCCAGATGTAGTCTACAGCTGTGGTCCCCCCTCCACTTGTTCCTTGAACTACCTGGTGGAGCATCACTACAGCCAGACACTGCCCTTGAAGAATGATTTGGTCCACCCAGCTCTTCTGCTAACTACTGTGGAAATGTTACTGAGTGTGCTTTCGTGGGGGAGCATTAAGGAATTCACAGAAGGTGAAGATGTAAAGCTCATAACATACTAAGTTGAGTTAGAAACAACTACATGCTGAATAACAAGCATTAAAAGGTACAGGTTACAATTTGCATTGTTTTTGAGCATGTTCTCACCGTAGTTAAACTCATTTGTGTTAGCAAGATGAAATCTGTGGATCAAACAGATGCAGGTTTTACCAAGAAACCTTGCAGTACAATTTTATGAATAACCTCTTTCCATTATTTTTACAAATCATAGAGTCATCAGGGATTAGAAGGGGCCTCGAAAAATTATCTAGTCAAATCCCCCTGACACTGCAGGATCACCTAGACCAAGCTGCACAGGAACACGTCCAGGTGGGTTTTAAACATCTCCAGAGAAGGAGACTCCACAATCCCCCTGGACAGCCTGTTCCAGTGCTCTGCCACCCTCACTGGGAAGGAGTTCCTTGTGATATTGATGTGGAACCTCCTGTGTTCCAGCTCACACCCACTGCCCCTCGTCCTATCACTAGATGACATTGAGAAGAGCCTGGCTCCATTCTCGTGACACCCACCCTTCACATATTTATAGACATTAATGAGGTCACCCCTCAGTCTCCTCTTCTTCAAGCTCAAGAGACCCAGCTCCCTCAGCCTTTCCTCATAAGGGAGTTGTCCCACTTCCTTCATCATCTTCATTGCTCTGCACTGGACACCCTCCAAATAACTTGTCCATTTTTTTCCCCATGTAACACACGGTTACACACAGTGACTGTCTTCTGCTGGTTTTGTTGTTACCTTTGTAGCTGTCTGTATAGTCATGTTTTTACAATTACCATTACAGTTTTTGAAGCTTTCCTTAATTCTACACAGGATTTATTCAGCTCTTTAGGCTCAGTTTTTAATCCTTGCTTCTTTTGTATGTTAAAGATACCTAGCTTTATTCCCTGAAGTTAAATGTTCATGCAGTAGTTTATAACAAATGATATTAAATAAATATGGTGAATTGCAAAGTTTTACCTAGCCCAGAGAAGATACCGTGGCATGTCTAATGTACAAAAAGATCCAGCAGAAAAACAGGCCTTTTAATGCCTTTTTACATTGTTTATTTCTAAGCATGACTTCAAGTCAGTTCTAAGGATTAGGTGTTTAATGCTATAATACTCATGATATTAATACTAGACTAGTCAAAACAAAAAATGTCCAAAGAAGCCCTTTCCCAATAGAGTAAAATACTCAGGATTATTTGATCACAAATGGAAGAGTCGTTTTTTTAGGGTGGGTCCAGATGTTGCTTATACAAGTAGATATAAAAGTGTTTTGGATATGTGTAGGCAAGGACAAAATAGTGTTTGCTTTATAATTCTTAACCCATGTTTCACATGAATCGTATTAGCTTGAGTCATTTGAAGTGGCCATACAATAACCTAAATCAGATTTGTTTTCAGTGGTAGGGAATATACATGAAATTCATCAGTAACCTTCAAACCCTGAAGAATTTCAATTTACTGTTAACAATCCCACAAAAGGGCTCTGGAAAAATTTAGAATGGTTAATACTTCTGTTTAATATTGTCTAGGAACAAATAGTGGGGTGGTACTGAATACTGCAATAACCTACAGAAATAAATTAAGCTTTTATAAGTTACTGATTATTTGTACAATGATTTTGAGTGTTAAGCTTGATTGGCTTCACGTGACGTGTCGTGCCTTACAAATGGAAGTGTTTGCCTCAGTGATTAGACATATTCTTACATACAAACTTTTCTTCCTTTTGAGAGCAAGAAAGGATGAGTCTCTGAATGGGACTAATTTTACAATGCGTTGTACAAAGTGGTATCCCACAGCAGCTCTTCAATTACTGTCTTTCAGGAGACTTATTGAGTGAATTAACAACAACCGAGTGGAAAAAATAGCCCCTAGGTCAAACACTGATAATGAGACTGAATTACACTTACACGACAGAAATGATGGCAAGTCTCTCGTGAGCTAGTTTTCCTTAATCATATAATTTTACGCACATAAACCCTTTTCCCTTAACTTAGAAGGGGAGTTCAGCAATCTTCTCTCCCTGATTCAATTGAAAAATGTGATAAACTTTCCTGCTTGCCTTTCAGAGGTAGCTTACATATTTTACACAGTAGCTTAATTATCTTGATAGTGTTTTGGTGATTAAATTCAGTTCTAAAAGTATCATTTAATAACAAATAATAACTTCCATAAACTATGTCAAATGTACACAACTCAAGATTATTTATGTTCTGCTTATATTTTCTACATTACCACACTAGCTGACTTTTCCAGTTTCCACCAAATATTCATTATATATAATCTTGACGTATCCTTATCTTTTGTCTAACTAAATTAAGAGACCCTATAAATTAAACCAAAATGGCAAAACCATGCTAAATCTAGTTCAGAACTCATCCTTGTTTTCAGGATTATCTCTATTTCATGAAGATTCATCAGTGATCTATAAAAGTTAATAGACTAGAAAATGGGCTGCACCATCTGTTCCAGTTGTGATGAGTTCATTACTCTTTACCTGAAAATCTGAGCGCAGTTCTTAAACAGCTTCACTCTTGTCTGTGAATATATCAAGTTCATCTGTGTGAAAACTATTTCCAGTTTTGAACCAGTCTAACCAGTATTTCAGCTGGACATTATGAAGGGAGAGCACACGCATTAAACCAAATTCACCAAGTGCATGTTGTCTCTCACATATTTCAAACAGGCTTTGAACACTCATCTAGTGTGATGCTTCCCCCTAACTTCGCCTTGCAAGGGAAAGAAACACTGCTGTACAGATACAGTGGTGTAGATTTTTACCCCCCACAATTTGAAAGAGGCATAACCAGAAAGAAACAACACTTTGATTTTAATTAGGGGAAGGCCTTGAAAGAGGAGAAGCATTCGTTTGTATAAATCACTTGAGGCAATGAATGCATTGACTATCTGGCGACACAAGGCACAAATTTCCAAAAACTTTGCAATACCTTCTTCTTAGAAAGCACTGGCCATCCACAAAAGAGGTTTAAGAAGACTCAGCTTCAAAAGGAATACCACAAATAAATCTTTTTCTTACAAGAGAAGAAATCATACCTGTGGTCTGAGATCTTCCTTTGTGAATAAGGAGTTAACAGATTATTGGTGTTTCATAGAATCATAAGGGATTGGAAGGGACCTCGAAAGATGGTTAGCAGATCAAAAGTGGTTCTTCTCCTCCTCTACACTGCACTAGTGAGATCACATCTGGAGTATTGTGTCCAGTTGTGGGCCCCTCAGTTCAAGAAGTACATGGAAGTGCTGGAGGGAGTCCAGCATGGAGCAAGAAAGACGATGAAGGAAGTAGAACACCTCTCTTATGAGGAAAGGCTGAGGGAGCTGGGTCTCTTTAGCTTGGAGGAGACTGAGGGATGACCTCATTAATGTCTATAAATATGTGAAGGGTGGGTGTCAGGAGGATGGAGCCAGGCTCTTCTCAATGTCATCTAGTGATAGGACAAGGGGTAATGTCTGTAAGCGGGAACTGACGTATGGAAAGGACCTAAGAACTGTGTTTAGAGTTTTTAAGAAGGCAATTTATTCACTAGCAGGAGCACAGGGGCTAGCACCTCCACAGATGTGCACACAGCTGGCCCCCAAAACCATGATTATATGCCGTAAAATAATACATATTCATTAGCTATTCCAACATGCCTATGCATATGCATAACCTGTCCCTGCTTCCTATGTTAATTAAGTCTCCTCCTTCTTGAGCTTACGCAGTTTCTTTCGGTGGTTGCCTTTTGAGGGTCGTGACACCATCTTGCAATGAAGTAAGAATCTTCCTCAAGGTTGAACTTTTGCCTCCATCACTCCACGCATGCCCTGTTGTTTCCTCTCTCTAGTCCAAACCATACAGCTGGTCCCTGCCAGCATTTTCACAATTAATGTTCTCTTTGACAGGGTGCAGCCATCTCTCTACACAGTGCTAGTTGCTAAGCTTTATGATTTTTAACAATAACAGGTAGTTACTACGTTTGGAACCAGCCTGGGTGTATTCCTGCGTGGTTTGGTCTAGGTGATCCTGCTGTGTCAGGGGGATTGGAATAGGTTTTTAAGCATCTCCAGAGAAGGAGACTCCACAACCCCCCTGTTCCAATGCTCCGTCACCATCACTGTCAACAGTTCTCACTGTCTCATGAAGATATTTTGGCATGTGAATATATTTTATAATTTCTTTTCTGCACTATTGACAGTCAAGGCATGCCTTCAGCTGCTATTCATTGTAAGAATAAAGACTATCACTTCCAGAATCCACCAGTCTTGTGGACTTACACAGGTGCACCACATGTAGGGTTTGCAGTAGACTTTCAGCTCTACAGGTACTGTAGAATTCTGATTCATTCAAGTGTTATGAACGTCACAACAACTGTCCCAGTAGCTTTAATTATTAGGTTGTGTTTCCAGTAGCAGATATAAACTACTTTGTCCTACTTCTTACGTCTGCATTACTTGTATGAACTGGTATCTGGTAAAAATTCTTCAAGTGAGATGTAGTTGAACAAAGCTTGGATTTTTCCTAACCTGAACGATTTAATTTTTTATGGAATATTCTTCTGGAAAGTAAAATATAAATTGTTGGACTTCATCACTTTAGGTCAGCATCACTTTAGTCTGTAGTAATCTCTGTTACTGCTAAGGGCCACCAGGATGGAGTATGATTTAAGCACCAAGTTAGAAGATCCAGCCAGCCTTTTCAAACATGACTTCTAAGAAATATTCTTCTCATCTGGGCTTGGATATTTTTCCTTATCAAGAGTGTAACAGTGATAAACAAATGCCATGTGCTATCACTAAGTTCACCAGCTTTGTCATTATTTTATAAAATAATATCGGATTAATACAGCAGGTCATTGTTAATTCTTCTGGAGCTCACAGAAATCCCTTGCCATCGATGTATTTTTAGCAAAGAATAATGAATAACGGATAGGATGAACTACAGTACTACATAATTGGCAAATGGAGAACGTTTTGCAGAAATCACTCAAACTGTTTTGAATTTCATTTCTAGTCATGGTTTATTTAACACTAGCAGAGTGCTGGAAGAGTTTCACAAAAGATTGATGATCCTCTAGAGCAATTCCTAAGTGTAATATTATGTCTTAAAGAATTATGTCACTTTCTTTAAGGGTGCTGAGAAAGATATTAGTATTCATCAATAAAAATTCAAGTTTCACCAACCATCTGTATGGCATAAATCAAGTAGAGGGTAAGGGTTTCCCCAAAAAACAATTATAGAAGGGAGTGAGATGGCCCAAAAGGCATTTACTGTTCTAAACCATGTTGGTAAATGTCTTATGTTGCTTCTACAATGCAAATCAGAATAAATTTTAAGGACAAGATTTTCAAGGATTTGTGCCCAAGGCCCTGTTGACATGGACAATAGTGTTTCTTACCTCTTCCTTGTAGACAAGTCCTGACTCAAAGGAGAACACCTGCTGAGTTTGAACTGTAGCTTTCAAGCCACTTTAAAGCTGGTGGGAAACACTTCTCAGCTCATTATGGCTAATTTTATGATAAATGAACTCAAAATAACTGGAAAGTTTTCAGCTGAACTGAAATAAAATAACTTCAAAGGAACGCAGGTATGTGTCTCTACGCAGGAAATTGTCACAGCTAAACCAAGGGAAGAAACGTTTACCTGAAACTAGTTCTTTTTTTAATGTGGAAAAGACTGCCGTGAAGTTAGCTCAGTGCTGTTAATGTCACATCTACCTCCTTGCTGAGAACCTGGGCCACTGCAGTAGAACCACTTTAACATGTTTTAGAGATGTTCAAGGAGATGAGGCATAACTATGTAAACACTTCAAAGCTGATTAAATGTAAGCTGTGCTCAATTTCCTGCACTGGAGATGCCAGTACATCCATGTAACATCACATCTAATGCACGCACGCAGATAGCCAAGCGTGAACATATGTGTTATTATGTAAAGGGAAGTTCTGGTTGTCAGTTCTTGGATTAGTTCTGAGTTCTCTTCAATAACTCCACAAATGTGAGACAGAAATGCAACTGAGTGCATCAGAATTGCTCACAGAGAACTGTAACTAGATCTCCATTCTTTGGTTTATTTTTTGATTCATAAAGAAAAGACAATCTAAAGGTAAGTCTTTATTGGAAATGCCTTCAGAAATATTTATTTTAACAAGAAAGAAAAATTCTTTGAAGAATTTGTTAACAAAAATATTCCTCAGAGGATTGCTAAAATATCATTAAATGAAAGACTGACAGAGGCTGAGAAGTCTACTGAAGTAGATATTGTCTCCTTAGTCACCAGCAGCCCTTTGGACCTGTTCTACCCTGAGAGGTGTGTCAACCCAAGGTAGTGATGTACATACCTACAGGCAAAGTGGACTCATCACATTAACACTGCGAGGGCCACTAAGACCACCCTATAATTTCATGGGAATCTCAGAGCTATTATTTCCCATCATTAATGGGTTGACATGCAACAGGTTAATTAGAAGTGATGGTGAGGTCTCTTTAATCAGCTAACCCATATCATCCTGAACTCTTTTGCTTTTTTGTGTGTCATCAAGCTGAAATGGCTTTACTTTTCTCATTACAAATGCTGTGACCTGCCAGTCTTTCAGCTAGATATCCACAAAAATCTTCTAAATCTTTTAATTTCCTGAAAAGTCAAGACCACTCAACAGCTGCCAAAGTCCTCAGTGTGATCAAGAGGGGTTTATTTTCAGGAAAGATTGAAAAGCTGATCACCCTAGGCAGCCTGTTTTAAAGATTCTAAGGGTAGTTCTTGTGAGTAAAGCTCATTATCAACTGTGGTGCTTTTTAAATAGTAATGGTCACCAAGATGATCTTTGTTTTAAACTGCTGCTTTATTACCAGGCATAACAATCCTGAGTTCCCTGCTGCCAAATCTAGAAAATTATCCAGCTGTTTTCAAAATTTCACTTCTACCTGTTCATGCTTCTTTACCTGTGGGCTGGGTACATGGAAAAGCTCATATACTTCTTTGAAGAGCTTATGGTTTTGATAAGAGCCTGTGGTTATCTGATCAGTCTTTGATGTGATTGTTTCTTAACTAAATACAAGTATTTTCTGTATGAAAGGAAGTTTGTAACTGGGAAGAGGTTGTATATTAGTCAGCGTCTCAAATCCTAAACAACAGGGAAACATTGCTAAGTGTCTGACAAGTCCATGCTGGCATTTTCCAATTAACGAAAATGCTTTACTAGAAAATGATATTAGCACCAACATATTAGAAACTGAAAAACCCACAGCATATTTAAAAGCAAAATAAAAACAGAACTTTCAAAATCTGTTGTATAATGAAGCAACTAGATCCATTTTCACCAACCTTTTATTTTGAAATTTCTTCTAGAATCTGAGATGTTTCTACAAATTCCAAGTATTTTTACAAATGAAGGCTTACAAATTAAAAAAAGTGTTTTTCATCCCACATTTTTATTGTAAACATCCTAGATCTGCCTCTGACCAATGGTCTGTACAACATCTATCACGAAAGGACACCGACATTGGCCTTCTTCAGAAAACAGATAAGTGTCATCAATGCACAAGAGCCTCTGACCCAAAAACTGTAGGATCCTTGTATGTGAGAGGTGAAGTGAATCACAAGTAGAGATTAGTGCTCTAAGACAGCAACCCAATCCTGTAGCCTAAAAAGTAGGGTAGCAAAACCAATGATCTCTATAGTCTAGGCTGTGACTGAGGTAAAAGAGAAAGATCTATGAGTGATTTGATGCAAACTCAAAGTTGTCTAGTGAAATGTTGTAAAAGATAGATTATAGTGCTGAGATGACTTTGCTAACTTCAGCCTCTTTCATAGAATCATAGAATCATTAGGGATTGGAAGGGACCTCGAAAGNCATCAGGGCAGAGTAGAAGGGGAGAAGAACGTCTCTTGATCTGCTAACCACCCCCCTTCTGATCCACCCGAGGTTGCTGTTGGCCCTCTTGGCCTTGGTCACTCAGATTCAACTGGAAGATGTTGTCTCCCTGGTACTTAGTTACTGAATAATAGCAGTAAAAATCTTCTGCTCAAAAATAACTGCAAACAAACAAAAGCCAAAGAGACTTGTATTACTTTACAGCCTAAAGGAGACTACAGGTTTTCCTGAGACAAAGAGAAATCATAGTACCCTGGGTGAACTAGAGCCATTAATAGTTATCCAGCTACCTAGGACAACCTCGAGTGGATGGAAATATCCCTTTTCTTATTTTTGCTTTCAGCTTGTCTCTACTGAATCAAGCATTTCAGTGAGTTTGGGAAGCACTTTCTCCAGTCCCAATATATTCAGTAATTTGGGCAAGCTTTAAGAAAATAGAATGGATTTTCTAGACAAGTATATTTCCCTGTTGCCTCCCTGCTATTTCCTTTAGCCCTGACGCCATCGTCGCGTGACAGGCTGTCGCGTGACAGAACTGCAGGGTTCGGTGCCTTGACAAGACACTTTGGAAGTAAAGATGCAGCTATAAATGCAACGAGTGAGAACTGATTTGGGGTCTTCATTTTCTGGATAAATATCTAGCCATCAGCTAATGAAAGAAGAAAGTACCGCCAAGACCAGTGCAAGAAGGTTTGGTTGTTGTGCATCACTGGGAGAGGTTTATCTGTTATATGCACCCCGCTGTATGTAGGTAAAAGTTGAAACAAACCAGTACACCCCACGCCTTAGTTCTGGCACTTACTTCACGTTTCTCAGAGAGGTTCAGGTGAGGTGAGGTCTTCCCTACTCCACTGTTATATCTTTCTGCTAGAGTTTATTGCACTGATTGAAGAAGCAGCATAAAACAGGAATTCAGCAGCAGTAAATAATGCCAAGCTACAAGATAGGAAGGTATCTAACTCTGCAACTCAGCTGCAGTAGTGGTGACCCCTTTTTTTTTCCTAAGTACTTCTTGGGAGATAACTCAAAGACCTCTCATTGCTTTGACAGCACTCCATTAAAACAAAAGAATTCTGGTGTCGACAGTCACTGTCAAAGGGGGGAAAAATTATGCTAATGAGGTCATTAAAATTAGATTAATATTAATCAGATTCTATGTTTTCATTAGCTTTTTAGCTGATTTAAAATCCACATATGCTAAGCAGCATAGTAAGAACACACAAATGGTTACCACAAAAGGAATAGAATGAGTCTGACAACTAGCAAAACCCATGGGATAATACTTCAAAGCATGAACCAAGCGATGAGCTCTGAGATGACCATCTGTTTCTTGCTACAGGTGTGTAAGTCATTGACACACAGGGAGAGTATAGCCACAGAATCATTTTTGTTTAAGGTAAAGTCCAGCCATTGACCCAGTCCAGCCAGGTCATCACCAAACGATGTCACTCAGCATTACAACTATGTGTCTCTTAAATACTTCTAAGGATTGTGACACGACCACCTCCATGGGCAGCCGGTTCCAAAGTCTGAGCATCAGAGAGTGCACTCCAGAAAGTCAGAATGCAAAATTGTTGTGTAAGAGATTGCACCCACGCTCTTCTCCGTGAGTAATGGAGCCATGCCACATGTCTATTGTGGCAGTGAGTTACCAGGAGATGGGCACATAAGATGTGCTCGGAACAGCTGTCAGGAATTTGACACTCCCAACACCTGTGTCTGAAAAGAAAGGTTTGCTCTCACCTGCTAAGGTCCTTGTCTGTTCACACAGGACTGTTTGAAACTTAGCACCTGACTTTGCATACCAGAGCGTCGTGATAAAAATAATTTCATCGCATATGAAAAGTATATAAGTAAAATCTGATGATAAAGCTGTTTTTTAACAAGGTCTTCCAAAATGTTAGTTCCTGTTAGCTGTTTAAGTCTAGAGAGTCTCCTCTTTAATTCATCTGCTTAAAATCCTTGTGTATCACTGGGTTTGACTTCCCAGACTGACACACTCATAGATGATTTTATGCCATTGCCTCTGAATGATGAGTGTAAAGGCTATTTACACACTAGTCTTCTTTGTTTATAAAGGCAGAATAAGACTGGAAACAAATGGAAAAATACCTTGGTTTTAATTTGATGTAGTTTTAGTCATTGAACTTCTGACACGTGATACTGTATCAGGTGTAAATAACTGCCCTTCAGTTGCACTGAATCTGGGAGGTACATAAAAGAATGAGCTAGCTGGACCAAAAGGACTAAGAAGGTGGGAAATTGCTGGGCTTATGTAGTGCAATACACGGTGCTGTTCCTCACATGGGCAACCGATGTACTTGCCTGATTGCTTCCTAGCCCATGTTAAACACTGAATCACAGAACATTAGGAATTGGAAGGGACCTTGAGAGACCATCTAGTCCAATCCCCCTGCCAGAGCAGGATCAACTAGAAATAGACAAAGAAGAATTATCCTAGACCAGTTATTTCAAACTATCAGATCAAGTCCAGTTAATTTTAATTGATCTGAATTAGCTGGTGGTGTGTGCCACTCAGCACAAAGGGAGATATTCTTCACCAATGTTTCCCATATCCCCATGTTTTGGTTTAGTTTGTCCTCAGGGCAACTTGTGAGGAACTTCACTGAACTCAGAAAGAATAACTTTATATCAATAGGATATGAAATCATGTGCAATGATGAGTGGGCAGAATAAAACCGATATTCTGATGCACTATATTCATCTTGGCACACTCATGTTCTCTTTACTGCCAAGCTTTGTCTGAAATATGTGCCAGGGTTTTTTTACCTATTCCCTACTGGGTTGTTCTTTTTCCTTCATTTCTTGTTCACATCTATCACAATATTCATTTACCTTTCCTTCTGAATACTTGTAAGAATCTATCACTTGTCTTCATCCTCTGCACAGCCTCATCATCCTGCCTCACTGCTGAAGCCACACAGTCACTTTCCAGCAGATAGTTGATACTTGTCTTATGGCAGAGAACAACAGGACTCATCTCAGCTTTTGCATCTGTGACAGAAATTGTGCTGCAAATTTGAACCTGGACACAGTAATAATAGGGGAAGATTTTATCACCCAGTGCTTTTAAGCACTATCCACTCTCTGAGATTTACAGTGCGCTGCTGGAAGTGGTATTGCATTTCCTAAATCAATAGCCCCACACTCAAAGGAATCTTCTTACGATAGATCTTGTAGGAAGAGATTAAAAAACTTATTACAAAATCCTGGAAATGTGGACTCTAAAAGTATTAAATTAGTGAAAGTTTAAGAGTCTTATTAAATATTTCATGGAAGTTAATTTTGCCCAAGTCTGCCACAGAGAGATCTAAAGGGCTTTGGGAAGGGAGGTGTCATGAAACTTACAGAACAATGCAGAGCTCGATTCGTTTCACAAGTCATCCCCTTCTGGATGGCTCTTCTGGAGATTACTACTGGATCTGCTGGCATTCAAGAGAAGGCTTACATTTTAAAACTAATATCTCAAAGGAATAAGTTTGGCCTAAGGGTTAGGTGGCCAGCTGGAGTGGCTGAGGACCCTCTAGACCTCCAGGAGCTTCTCTAAGTGTAATAGCTCCAGAAACAGAAGAAAGATACTGTGTCTTAAAGGGTTACAGCACAAATTGCTGGAGCTTTGCTACCAAAGCTCTTGAGCTTAAAAGAGAATGCCTCTACATGTTCTACAAGTCTCAAACTCATTTCACCTGTCTGCTACACAAACTTGAAAGATCCAGTCTCAGTAGCGAATAGCCAGGTAAACAGATATGTAATCCAGGTGCACCAAATCTGAGAAACCAAATCTGACAAGTCTACTAACAACGGAGATTATCAGTATCAAAGCTGCAAATTCAACAACTGCATTTCAGCTGAAAGCCTGTCAGTCAAAACACTCAGGCAAATGGGGAGTATTTTGCAGCAAAGCAGCCTGCAGCATTGCTTTGCCAATTACATAACTTAACAAAAGGGACACAACCATCAACAGAAAACAAAGGTAGATTTTATTATTTATCTCTACGGGATGCAAAAACAAAATACCACAGCCAGTAACAGGAAAAGCAAATGAAACAACAGACCCTGCCATTGCAGGTACAACAGAAAGCAAAGTGACACAAAAATTCAACAACAAGGATATCAAGCACAACTTATGTCTTGCCAGAGCAGAGGCAACCAAAGGAAAAAACTCAAAAAAAGGCATAACTCTATTCCTTACCTTAATCCAGTTCACTCGGTCCTGCTGCCACTAGCAGCTCCAGTTACCAGAAACATACTAAGAGGTCCTTCCAATAACAAGGAAATTCAGCAAGGTGCCTTGACCCACAGACCAAACTTCCTCTGCAAATGGACCCAGCTTTTATACTGAGAGGGGCACCAGGGTGGGCACTCAGGGCTCAGGTCCAGTCACTCAGGGCTGTTAATGACCCTCAAAGATCTTTCGATGAGCCCAGCCTGTCCTCCTGGATGGGCCTCTTCGACAGTGGGGGCCATCCCTCATGTCAAGGTCTAGTATAGCCTGTGTTCCCCCATCACTCAATGCCTGCTGGGTTGCAGCAGCAGAGCTAAGGATTCTCCTTGGCAGCAAACACAGAGGCCAACCCAGCCTCGCCCTTGACTATGGTAGAAAGTACCTGGGCAGCCTTGGTCCTTTCACCTGGTTGTGAGATTCATCCATGTGGCAACTTTAATTCTCAGCACTTCAGGAATGAAATTAGTTTATAAGGCAGCAAAGTGCATCAAAGTGAAATGGACTAGATTAATTCAAAACTTCATGAATACTGAGTAATTTCAAATATAAACCATGTGTTTACAGTTGCTTCAAGAATGAGTTAAAAAAGTAAGTCTGATATTTATATATATATATTTGCTGTGGTTATAATAAAATGCTATCAATCTCAAACCAACCACATATTTTCTCTACCCACAACTGCACAATTTCTGCCTGTACAGTTTCCTACAATAATCACTGCTATGTGGTTTATACTGTCATGTAGTGTGTCACATCCATACATGCCAAAGCACTTTCCTCAGGAAGATGGACATTGTCAACCTCTCTTTAAATCCCAGAGATACCAGAACATATTCAGGGTATGTCATGTAGTGTGATGAAGAGACTTTCAAGCAAGCAGAGACCCAAACTGGTAGAGTGCATGGTGCAGTGCCCTACAGGAGTAGCTGTAGGTCATGCCTGCCCTACTAACACAGGAGAGTAGTCCAAGGCTGAGTCAAGGCTGAGAAAGTCTTTTCCTTGGGAAGTCTAATTAACAGTTTGAAAGGTGATAGTGATGTGGTCTTACTGCTTCTTGGTCTACAACCAGTTGAGTAATCATCACTCTCAGGAACTATGTACAAACTTTAATGCCAGTGATGATATGCCAGAGGTAGTTTTGAGGAAATACTGTCTACTCTAGGAATTGCACCGAGGCAAGTACTGAACTCAGATGTTCCTAGTGCTGCTCTGTATGGTTTCAGTTATAGAATCACAGAATCATTAGGGATTGGAAGGGACCTCAAAAGATCCTCTAGTCCAATCCCCCTGACACAGCAGGATCACCTAGACCAAGTCACACAGGAACACATCCAGGAAGTTTTGCAGTTTTGCAAAACGCAAGATAGGGTAAGTAAAACTTTCAAAAGATTATTTATAAACTCCAAAGTGAATTTTGGGCTCTTTCTTTAGCAGCTGTATCAAAGTTTCCAAAAGGGATTAAAATAATTAAGATACAGACATTTCATCCTCTTATTGTGTAAATTTTTAAGCAAAAACCCCACACTTCTGCTTCTATTCTATTGATGTCTTGATAGTAAGCACATGCATAGTCTTTTCCCCCTCCTATACTTTTAGTCCTGCAGACAGATTATTAGTATTGAAGACAGTTGGTATCTTGTTAATTTTCTATAACAATTTACTTGTATTTGCCAGCTCAATCTAAGCACAAGATGTTCCCAAAAGGCTGTGAACATTCTCAGCAATAATTTTTAGCCCTGAAGCAATAACAGTGCTTTCCTTGCAGCCTAAATATTCCAAGGAGATCCAATCTCTTCTCTACAACAGTTTGGAAACTAGTGCTATTGCCTTCAAGAGAGTTTTGTAAGGAGTTGACTCCAAAGTCAACACTACACAATGGAAGTGAGCCAGTACGAAATCAGTGTGAGGAAGAGGGAACTAACAGCGTGCTGTACTACAGCTGCAGACCTTACTCCTACCTGTATGTTAGTAAGGAAAGTCTGTACTGCATCATCCATCAAAGCTCATTAAATGTATGCACATCATTTACAGTTATGCTACACAACACTCTTCATCAACGTCTATCTATTTTTAATATGGAGTTAAGGCAAACAAGGTAACAGCTTGAGATCTCAGCAGCACTATTTTGTTTCATAAACACAAAACCAAGGCTTCCTTCCTTCTTTTTTTCAGTACTATCTGGCTAACTGGAACAGACTCTTGAGAATTTTTTTGTATTCCAGAATGCATCTCAATGTATGCTTACATCAAGTTATACAATTTTTTAAAAAATAAATGTAAAACTTCATTAGTAACAACTCCTACCTTCTTAATTTTGGAAGAAGTAAAATGTGGATACAAGTCTTGCTCCATGTTGGAGGCTAAGACTGCCAAAAATGAACTGTGAGGAGATGTTCTCTGACTACAAATGAAACCAGATCAGGCAAAACCTAGTTTTCATATGGAGTATTCCTATGAACGAGCCTTTTATGATTAAACCAGTGCTATGATGTTTGAGGTCTATAAGCTGAGGCGGGTTTACCTGCAGGCTTTCAGCTTACACTAGACTCCTGGTTTGGGCTCTGGTACAATCTGGTGTATTTTCATAGAATCATAGAATCATTAGGGATTGGAAGGGACCTCAAAAGATCATCTAGTCCAATCCCCCTGCAACAGCAGGATCACCCAGACCAAGTCACACAGGAACACATCCAGGAGGGTCTTAAACGTCTCCAGTGAAGGAGACTCCACAACCTCCCTGGGCAGCCTGTTCCAGTGTTCCATCCCCCTCCATGTGAAGAAGTTCCTTGTCAGGTTGATGTGGAACCTCCTGTGTTCCAGCTTACAACCATTGCCTTTTATTTTTTTATTATTGTGTCCTCAGAGAGGTAATCAGGAGGTCATTCACAGCTGAAATACATAGAGAATACCTACTTGTTGCTCAATTGTTTACTCTGAAAACAGCTGGCAGCAGAATTGGGTGTGGAATTCAGGTCAACGTGCTCAAGACCAAGCAAATCACAGAGTCAGTGCTTCTGGAAACAGAAGTGTCAACACTTGCTGAAAATAGCTGAAAGTTGCCCGTGGAAATTAATGAAGGGTATTTCAAAACTTGAAGAAGTAGCTAGTTTCCTAATATAAATATTCTTTTGTGCTGATGAGAAGAAGATCTCAGACGATAGGAAAACCCTTTCAAGAGGGCACACTGCTATTAATTCATTGTCTCGTTAGCCTTTCTGTGGCATTCTCAAGGTCTGCAAGGAAAACACAGGGAAGTGCACACTGCTACAGACATCTCAAATAAATAAATATATAAGGTTTCTCTCTTTTGGTTTTTCATTTCGTAGCAGAGATTTGAAGTAATCAAGGATTTCTGTAAAGGCTGTAACTAAGATAAATACGCAGCCATAACAACATACCTGAACACAGAATCACTTGTGATAAAAACTTTATTCCCTCTGGTGATCCATCCAAAATGTGACCCATCCTTTCTGCATTGTGCAACAGGTCTTTAGAATCATAGAATCATTAGGGATTGGAAGGGACCTCGAAAGATCATCTAGTCCAATCTGCCTGCAACAGCAGGATCACCTAAACCAAGTCACACAGGAACCCGTCCAGTCGGGTCTTGAATATCTCCAGTGAAGGAGACTCCACAACCCCCCTGGGCAGCCTGTTCCAGTGCTCTGTCACCCTCACCGTGAAGAAGTTCCTTCTCAGGTTGATGTGGAACCTCCTATGTTCCAGTTTACAACCATTGCCCCTCGTCCTATCACTACATGACACTAAGAACAGCCCAGTGCCATCCTCCTGACACCCACCCCTCAAATATTTGTAGACATTAATATTGTAGACATTTGTAGACATAGACTTTATTTATGATGACTTCCAAAATTTCTGATTGAGTCTGGTCACTAAGCATGATAAAGTCCCACTGCAATTGTCTGGAAATGCAAAGCTGCTGAGGTGGCCAGCTGAGGTTCTGCACTGCGTGAGATAATACACGGGGTACAGAAAACCAGCCAGGTCACCTCCGTGTGACGATGTCTTCACTTACAGGGGAAGCCGGGGCAAGAACAGCTGTGGCTGGAATGTGTTCAAATGCATTGGAGAGATGCTGACAACATCAGCTTCTCAGCAGAACAACATTCCTACTCTTAGTCTGTGTCACAGAAAAGACATTTAAAAAGAAGAAAAAATATCAAGGAGTATACTAAGTGGTGGGTACTGGTGAGCTACTCCTACCTTTCTTTGGTGCAAAAATGACACTGAAGGAAATGTGCAAGGAAAATTCAGACTATTTCTCTTGGGAAAAGAATTTGGGTTGAAATTCATATAGCTCTTAATGAGATTAAAGTTCCTCTTAAGGAGTGTGCAGTGAAAGATCTAGCCCTCGATTTGAAGAGCAAGAGACCTTCATTTCCATGGCTCTTACTCTCCTGTGTATATAGTAAACACATCCACAAAACTAAAGCAGTGGAGAAATAACAGAAATAAAACATAGATGACATCTGGCCATCTCCTGCTTACGTATCCACATCAGGATTTTTGTTTTAGCTTCAGTACTTGAAAACTGGCCTGTAGTGTCCAAGGGTATGCAATATGCAGCAGTATTTGACCAGTAACAGTAAAACACAAGCAACCCAAAGAACCCACAAGTCTCCTTGTGAGGATCCCATATGGGCATGCAGAGAACAATTTTGATGCTTTATTAATGGAACTGAGTTTTCACCTGGAATAGTGCCACTGCTCCCCTTTTGTAGAACAGTCACACTATTCACACTCCTCTTACTCCTGTTCTTGAGACAAAATCTTCACCCACAGCTCAGAATTGAAACTGAAGGTATGTAGTGTTTGGCCAGAAAAAAACCATCACTCAGCTTTCCTACTCACCCTCATATTTCAGCATCAGAAATGCTGTATCAAGGGATTTTAGGAGAGATTTTTCTCAAAAGGAAAAAATTTAATTTTTACATTAATATTCCATTTGAGGTTTCCACAATCAGAACAAATTGAGAAGAAAGAAAAACTAGACATATTTGTTATTAGTACTCCATCCAGTGTGGATTTATGAATGGTAGATCTTGCATGATTAATCCAATCTCAGGAACCCTGCTTAGCGGATGAGGAGAAGGCTGTGGATGCTGTTTACCTACACTTCAGCAAAGCAATTGACAGTCTCTCACAGCATTCTCCTACACAAGCTGGGGGCTCACAGCTTAGACAGGTGGCCTCTTTGCTAGGTCAAAAAAAACTGTCTGAGTGGTCAATGTCCAGTTTTGGGCACCTCAAAATGAGAAAGATATTTTGGTGCTGGAGTGAGGCCAAAGAAGGGCAACCAGGCTTGTGAGGGGCCTGGAGGACAGGTCTTACTAGTAGTTGCTGAAGAAACTTGTGTTGTTTAGCCTGGAGAAAAGGACACTGAAGGAAGACCTTATCGCCCTTTACAGCTACAGGAGGTTATAGAGAGATGGGAGTCAGTCTCTTCTCTCAAGTCAGTAGCAACAGGACAAGAGGAAATGGCCTCAAGTTGTTCCAGGGCAGGCTTAGATTGGATATTAGGAAAAATTTTGTCACTGAGAGTGGTCAAGTATTGGAATCAGCTGCAGGGAAGGGGTAGATTGGAAAATGGTATAGTGGACATGGGTTAGTGGACATCTCTTCCAACTTTAATCACAGAATATTAGGGATTGGAAGGGACCTTGAAAGATCATCTAGTCCAATCCCCCTGACACAGCAGGATCACCTAGACCAAGCTACACAGGAACATATCCAAGTGGGTTTTAAACATCTCCAGAGAAGAATACTCCACAACTTCCATGGGCAGCCCATTCCAGTGCTCTGCCACCCTCACTGTGAAGAAGACCCTTCTCAGGTTGATTTGGAAACTCCTATGTTCCAGCTTACAACCATTGCCCCTTGTCCTATCACTACATGACACCGAGAACAGCCCAGCCTCATCCTCCCGACACACACCCCTCAAATATTTATAGACATTAATGAGGTCACCCCTCAGTCTCCTCTTCTCCAAGCTAAAGAGACCCAGCTCCCTCAACCTCTCCTCATAAGGGAGGAGGTGCTCCACCTCCTTCATCATCTTTGTTGCTCTATGCTGGACTCCCTCTAGCAGTTCATTGTACTTCTTGAACTGAGAAGCCGAGAACTGGACACAATACTCCAGACGTGGTTTCACCAGGGCAGAGTAGAGGGGGAAAAGAACCTTTCTTGATCTGCTCACCACCCCTCTTCTGAACCACCTCAGGATGCTGTTGGCCCTCTTGGCCACAAGAGCACATTGCTGGCTCATAGTCATTCTGTTGGCCACCAGGACCCCCTTGTCCGTTTCTCCTACGCTGCTCTCCAACAGGTCAGTCCCCAGCCTATACTGGTACCTGGAATTGTTCTTGCCCAGATGCAAGACTCTACACTTACTCTTGTTATAGCTCATTAAATTTTTCTCTGCCCAGTTCTCCAGCCTGTCCAGATCTCGCTGAATGGCAGCACAGTCTGCTGGGGTGTTGGTGACACCACCCAGCTTTGTGTCATCAGCAAACTTGCTGACAGTGCATGCCAGTCCCTCATCCAAGTCATCAATGAATAGATTGAACAGGACTGGTCCCAGCACTGACCCCTGGGGCACTCCACTAGATACAGGCCTCCAACCAGACTCTGTCCCCTTGACCACTACTCTCTGGCTTCTACCCTTTAGCCACTTCACCATCCACCTCACTACCCGATCATGTAGACCACACTGCCTCAGTTTGGCTGTGAGGATGCTCTGGGAAACTGTGTCAAATGCCTAAGCAAGCACCTAGGAAGGCTCTGGGATTTGTTATATGAGGAACTGACAATTTACCTCTATTTAGCTGTGAAAATGAACTTTCTGCTGGGCAGCAAAGCAGTTTTCCTCACCTTAACCCATTTGTGTGGTATCAGAGTAGAATAGTTTTGGCCAGGGACACTTCAACTAGACACTGGTGAGTATGAAGTTCTAGAGCTCCACAGCAAGGTGGACAAAATCCATACAGTACTTACGTCACATCCTACACTGCTGTTGTCAGTGGCTTCAGTTCTTAATTTATTGTTCAAGGGTTTATCAAGTCAAGCCCCTATTCAGTAACTGTTGGAGCTGCTCCATACTCAACATCTCTGAGTGTCTCTGTGTCACAGCATGGAGTTTAGTGCATTGTGGGCCCGTACAAGTCACAGGTGCTCCAGCAAAATTTCAGTAACAGCAATCTTCTGCTGACAATATGTGGTGTAAAATCAAGGTGGACCAGGTTCCTTGCTGATTTTCCTTGTTCATTCTATAGGCTTGTAGTGCAGCTTGCAGTGCACTCAGAGGTCAGCTGTGTCTACTACAACTCCCTTAACTGGACAGTTTAACAGCTTATTTCACCTTAGGAATACCGGTGGGCAATTTCTAACTTTGACATTTAGCCTGAAGTTATCAGGAGATTGACAGCTCATTTTGGCATTTCTTGATGACAGGTTTGACGATATTCCTTTCACTGATCTGCCTCTTTCCCCTCGTTTCTATCTGCCACATTCTATATATTATTCATTAACAGAAATTTCACCCATTCTCTCACAATGAATAAATAAATAAGACAGATATACAGCTGACAACAGGCAATAAAGCAATAACAGAACAATATGTTGTGGCCGAGTCCAACTTAGGGACTACTGTGAAATACATTGCAAAGGCTGAAGCATCTGATGAATCACCTTTGAATTGAGGTCTATGCCTTGAGGAAAACTGGAGGTATTGTAGAATCAGCATAAAAGTTCACTTAATGCACCTTTCGCCTTGAAAAATGAACTTTATTTTGGGCCTGTTTCACACACTCTAAAAGCTGGATGGAGGAAGTCATACTCATATGCCACCTCCTCTCTCATTGCTGTCAGTGCAGAGCATGTTTACAGTGAAATCCAGAGATGTGACTGCCACCCTGCACTTGTACCCTAGGTAGCTGTGAACGAGTTAGGTCAGATACCAGCCCCACTGCTGGCAGTACGGGGCTCAGTAGGCAGCGAGCATGCAAGACTGCCAGCGACACTGAGTAAGCACTCGGGGCAGACACAGATGGAAAAGCCAACCCCTCTGGCTGTAGTCAGAAAGCCTTGAACTGAAAACTGGACAGTTGTGTTAGCAGAGCACTGATCTTGCACTAATTACATGGTGCCTCCCAGAGGAATTTAGGATTCAGGCATGGACCAGTGCTGAGAATGATCTACTACCCAGCCTAGAGCTGGCCAGTGTCCAGACAGATATACAGCTGACAACAGTTCAGATAAGCACGCAGAGGTGCAGACCTGACTTACAGCTGCACGGCTGCTCACACTCAGAATGCTTTGCTGACTTAAGAACACGCAGGTTACACATCTCACTACAGAGCGGGAGCTTTGTGCATGAAAACCGAGAAGCTGAGCGACTCCGGAAAAGAAACGCTCTTTTGGAAATGAAGAAGACTGCCAACAGTGAGGGGAAAAATCTGTGTCAATTAGGTAGGTCCATTAAATGGAAGAAATATGGTTATTGAAATAAAACATCCCGGTGCCAACAGGCTTGGATCAATCAAACCTAGAGTTATTTTCTGACCAGCTGCGCTGCAGTATCAGTCAGGAGCTGTGTCAAGTCCTGCTGACTGACTGTGGAAGGTGTTTTTTAAGTCTGAACCACTGATACTGAAGGGGGTAAGAACACAAATACTATTTGAAAGAAATGGCATTTGATCTGTACTGACATAACCTTCAGAGTGGAGTACGTACAACCCTTCCTTCAATATACATGGGAGTTACTGTTTCTTGTTGTTTGTTGTTCTCCTCCTGTCTCCTGTGTCTCTAAGGCTCTACCTGTATGTTAAATGTTGATGTTAAAGCTCACCTTGGAGAAATGAAAATCTGCCTGAAAAAGAAACTAGAAAAATCCACTGCAAGTCTGGGGCAAAAGAAAAAAGATTAAGGAAAGGAGGAAAGAAGGGAGTAAAGGAAGAAAGGAAGAGAAAACCAGAGAGAGAGAGAGAGAGAGAGAGAGAGAGGAAGAAAGAAGCAGAAATAGTCTTCCCATTAGAAGAGAAAGGATTGCAAATTGTGCTTTTACATATCAGTGGGGGTGGCCTCGATTCTCTGACACTGGTTGCTTCTGGGAAAGAGGGGCAATGGGATAAGTGGGGTGGCACCTAAAGGTTTATTTGTACAGAACTCATCTATCTTTTTATTCACACACATGCACGCATACACTTGATCTCAATAAGATTGGAAAAGTAGAATTAATCATTTTGAAAAAATAACAAACTATTTTTCCACTGCTAATTATCTCATGTTGTTCTAGTTATAAGAATTCATAAAAATGTCTGTAATGTCATTTTAGGCAATAATTGAATATCTGTGAACTATTATTATTGTTTTCATTCTACTGTATTCTCTTTAGGTAGTGCCTGTAGTGTATTAAGCTCTCCTCAGCCTACACAAAATTGAAGGCATTTCCCAGAGCTGAAAATGTGCTAATCACTATGACCAAAATGTTCATGGCAGAAGTAAATCTATTAACCTGATCTTCACTGAAAAATCCAAAAAGTTCTGCTTTATGTAAAAAGCATCATGTGAGAACAGTTCTTTCCTTTTTTTCTTTTTTTTTTTGAACGTGAAGTTGATATAATGGACTGGCAGGTGCAGACCTGTGAGCAAATGGAATTAAGCTGTCAAAAAATCATCTTAATCTTATGTCCTCAAGTCACGCCCTTCGATCAGCATTGCCTTAAAAACATGCCTAAACTAGAGTTTAAATCCCACCAAAGTCAAAGTAGTTTATGCAAATAGTTGGAGGCTTTCCTGAGCTGGTGCATATATTGTCAGCAAAAGACTTTTTTTTTTTATTTACAAGCTTTTCTCCATTAGTTTGGAATATATGACAGAGAAAATAGATGGTTTTCCTTTTTTTCTTACTGTGGTTATAATATTTGAGACTAACAACATCTACTACCTTGGGTAAATTATTCATAGTTCTGCTATATGGATGCTCAAACTCTTCCACTTTTCAGATATAAATGTCTGATATTAATCAATACTCCAGCAAGTCAGTATCTACCTGTTAAACATTAATAATACACAAAGTACTTAATGCAAATATGCTAAGAAGTAACTGCTTTAAATAAATCCCAAACAAGAAAATGTCCATTACTACAAATCGTGCTCTGTACTGAGAAATCAGTCTTTCTTCAGCCCTATCTTCCAAAGCACATCAGATATATAAAACATCAAACAAGCCATCTGAATTTCACCATTCTAAGCAAATTATGAACTTTGATAGTCATTCAAAAGATGAACACTGTGTTCAGTTTTGGGCACCTCAATACAAGACAATGAGATGCTGGAGTGGGTCCAAAGAAGGGCACCAAGGTTGATGAAGGGTCTGGAGAACCAGATTTATGTGGAGCAGCTGAGGGAGCCAGGGCTGTTTAGTCTGAAGAAAAGGAGGCTGAGAGGAGACCTTATTGCTGTCTACAACTAGCTGAAAGGAGGTGATATAGAGGTAAGTGTTGATCTCTTTTGACAAGTAACATGTGACAGGACAAGAGGAAATGGCCTCAAGTTGTGCCAGGGGAAGTTTAGGTTAGACATTAGGAAAAACTTCTTTGTTGAAAGGCCTTAGAAGAGGCTTCCCAGGAAGGGGGTCGAATAACCATCCCTGTGCATGTCCAAAAGTCATGTAGATATGGAGCTTAGGAACATAACTTAGCCTTGGTACAGTTAAGGTTAAAGGTTGGGCTCAATGGTCTTAAAGGTCCTTCCCAATGATTCAATGATTAATGCAATTATTATAGAGATTAAAGCTAGAAACATGCTGAAATATCTGTTATGTTTCTCTAAAGGTAACCTTTCTCTACTCATTAAAATGTTTATTGGTAAACCCCTTTCTCCACCCCTCACCCCAAGAACTCATAGATTAAAGCTAGTAAAAGAGACTCAGTACCATTCATTATTGCCAGCACTTGTAATTGTTATTAGAAAAAAAATGCCATATTTGAGCTCTGGACTATTAAAAGTGCCAGCTCTATTATATAATTTCTGAAGACCAATTTGACTGGTTTTTTCCAGTAGGTTGTAACGAGACAGGTTCATTTGGCTTTCTACTATTTATCTTCTAAGAGGTAATGGAAAATTTCCCCCTCAGGCAGAGCAAGCTATTCTTATCTTAGACAATTAGGCCGAAATGAAAGGGATCATAAGGTGAGATTTCTTCACCAACAATGTGGTGCACTTTATACCATTTACCTTTCAGAAATATCTGACAAAGAAATTCTGAGTGGTTTATGAAGGCAGTGTGGCTAACAGCCAATTCTGAGTAACGCTTCAGCTTCTCCACTAAGAAAGAGGGTAAATAACCAGGGTCACTTAATGATTAGCTCAGTCTATAGTTCTGCTGTTGACAATACTTCTATTTAACACAGCTTGAAGAACTTACACTGACACTGAAAATAAAGAGAAACAAGCCTGTGCAAAGCAATTAATTCATTATAAGATAAGAAGGAAAAAAAGCACACTGGAACAGCTTTCTTTACCAGTAAATCTTACTTGGAAGGACTGCAGACATCAAGTTTGGATTTGTTGAGTTCTTTTTCCTTACACTTTCTTTAAAGTCAATTTATAACTAGGAAGCATATGTTAAAAAATTACCTAACATTTATAAGCCCTATTGAAAACAATAGGTAAGTTAATATGAAAAATATTTGTATGATTCTTTGAGGATTCCTTTGATGAATCCTTTTCACAGAATCACAGCATTAGGGATTGGAAGGAATCTCGAAATATCATCGAGTCCAATCGCCCTGGAGACTTGCAAGTCTCTTTTCAAGAAATCTTCTTCGAGTGTGTATAAACTACAGAAACCTCTGGAATTTCCATCAGGAAATGCTGGATGAAAGAGAAAATTGATTAACGAAGATAGTTACAGATTTCTAGTGGTTGGTGTTTTGGGGGCTGATTGTTTGTCCTCTTATCCTTTAAAGGATTACTAAGCTATTTTGAGGCCAGAGATCTACTGTGGGGCCAGTTATTGATCAGCATTACAAATTCATCCACGATCTCTTTTAACCCAAGCAAAGTGATGTTATGATGGGACATCACCATTAGATGTGATGTTACCAGGCAGTAATTCCCAGTGTAACTAATTCCCAGTTAGTGTCAGTGTACTCACATGCTTTCTCAAATGCAAAGAGCATCGTGGTGTGACTCGTTGAGAAAGTCTCTAAAGAAGCAATGGCAAGAATTCACTGAGCAGTAGCTGTGTAGTGATGCCTGAGACCAGTGCTATCCCTCCAGAGACACAAGGATTTCACACAGTATCACAGTATCACCAAGGTTGGAAGACACCTCATAGATCATCAAGTCCAACCTGTCACCACAGAGCTCAAGGCTAGATCATGGCACCAAGTGCCACATCCATGCTAGAATAGGGAGAAAACTACCATTTACACTTTTTACCACAGGATTAAAATGGTCTGCATACAATAAATTTTAATTAAAGTGATAGGTTTTTCTTTTTTCTGGTTTTGTTTTTTTTTTTGGATGGCAGCACGTTAAATTTACCTTGTGCCCTACAAAGCCAACAAAGTTATTGCTTTCTCTGTAAGAAAGAATAATTGCTGTTAATTATCCCCCTTCAGTGCAGAAGAGCAACAGGTAAAACACAGCAAAATACGGCTGAGTAGTACATACATATTATAACAATATGGTAATGCATCACCATAGTATTTCATATTCTAGATATTCAAATTCTATAGTGCATTGTAGGTGTTTACGTGCATGTTGACACTGTTACAACAAGGAGAAAACTTTACCAAGAAAAGAGTAAGACGTGACAAACCTTCAGTAGCAACAGCACATTGCAGGTCTCCAAAGAAGGAAAAGTATTGGCACGGCACTTGGAGCAAATAGCTGCAATTAAATCCATTACTTAGACAAAATTACTCGCCTTTCATAGAGAAAAATCTCTAATTCTAAAATGTTCTAGCTGAAGTCAGAGTTCAAAAGATAATTCTCTGTAGTGCTTACTGACAGCTCTCAGATTTGCTGGGAAACTGCTTGGTGAGCGCTTTGTAACTCCATTCCTTCAACCCCACTTAAATTGTTCAAATTGATATTTGGTATTCTGGTTCATTTTCAACAAAAGGGAGCAGAGGGTGCCCAGAGTGAACTTGGAGAATCTAAGGGGCAGGAGTAGCAAGAAAAGGGGCCAGGACAGATTAAAGGACTTTCATGGGTGATCTAAAGAGTGGTCAGGCACTGGAATGGGCTGCCCAGGGTGGTGGTTGACTCACCATCCCTGGATGTGTTTAATAGTCACTTAGATGTGGTATTGGGGGATATGGTTTAGGAGTTAACTTGTAGGGTAGGGGTGATGGTTGTACTAGATCATCCCAGGGGTCTTTTCCAACCCAAATAATTCTATGATTTGGTGGCTTTCCAGCTATAGCAGCGGCAGCAAAGTAGCAAAGCTTTTCTCCATGCAGGCTCCACGTTGTGTTCCTGCTGGCTCTGTGATCTCTCCACACATTTTCAGTCATACTAGTCTGATCACCAGGGTAATGGTGTGTGTGATGAGATCATCTCATCAGCACTGGCCTTTCTAGACTGGCTCATGCACTATAATCCAAGAGGCAGGATGTATGTGCATATGCACACTGCAGCACCTCTGGAATTAATCCAGTTTCCTGATCAGAAAATCTATGCTCTGATGACAACATAGAGACATGTTTTCTCTTTCTGAAAGCTGTTGAACTGGGAGTTAGTGTTAGTTTTATCACAGACTCAGTATTTTCTGATTTATAAATGTTTTATGTCGGCATATCCTCACTTTTGTGAAAAGTACCGTTTAAGAAATTGGACCTGGTGACTCAGGTTTCTCATAATAGAGTTTGAAAAATCCTTCAGCTGAGATGAATCAAAACACTACATGCACATTATTTGACATACCTAATTTAAAGGATGACTACTGTTGCTAGTTTGACATTTTACACTTCAAATAAATTCACCCGTAGTCACCAAGCCACTTTACACAGATTTTCTTATTTAAACAAAATGTCACCATGAGAAAGAGAAAAGCTTAGGAAAAATGACTACTATCCTGTAACAAAAGGGTTCTGAATTCTGAAATAGAAAGAACAAGTTTTGACACGGGTAACACTGGCTGTCATCTATAGAAATGGATAATTTGGGGCAAAAAGTTTCAGAAGCAAGCCTTGAATGGATTATGTTCTCTAATTTTTCTCCTTGCAACCATAAGATGAAGATGAATTAATAGTAGCAAAACAGTAAAGTGAGAAAAATATGAAGAAAGCACCTAATAAAGGATTTCTTAATGATGCTGAACTTTGAAAAGAAGAATAAACTTCTGTTGTAATGAATATTTCTCCTATCTATCTTACATTTAAAATAATGACCATACAATAGGTTCAACTAATACCCCCACAACAATCCATGCAGCTGTGCACACACGGATCACAGACTCTTGGTCACGGCGTTACGGTCATGCTTGCGGAACAGAGGGCAAGCAAACAGCACAGAATCGAGCATGGAGATGTACAGAGAAAGGAGAAAGAAAGTGGATGTGGTCTAGTGTGGCTAATAAGCATTCTCTGTAAGAGATTCAAATAATGGAAGTCACTCAGAGTTTTTTTCTTTCTGCCATTTAGACACAGCTTTGGGACAGAGCCTAGTGTGGCTGGAAAGAGAAGACCTTATCTAGACAGCAAATACTTTCTTCAGGTTGCACAAGCTGTTTTATGATAGGAAAATATGCAACTAACTCTCCTTACAAAACATCCAATGGGTTCTTTGGGAATGGATAACAAGTGATTCTTGCACTTTTGCAGAAAACCTAGAGACTGTCAAAATACGCTGACCTCTCACTACACGATGTGACAAAAAATGTGTGAAGATAAACACGATTTGAGCTCGTGAACAGAAGTATGCTTCCATACATGATAACTTCAAGAATGTGTTGTATAAGATCCAGCAAGTAAACCTTGTTTTATTTTGTTCCTGTAATATTTTATTGCCTGCCAGAAGAACGAAGGTGACTTACAGTAGTTCTTTCATCAAGAAAAACCAATGCTATCCTCCATCTCTCTCTGTGAAAATAACATGCTATCATCAAAGCGAGATAAGAATCTTGATAAAAAACCCTGGAAATAAAGTGAACTTTGTATCATGGTGTGATCTTTCAGATGTTCCTATTGAAGTTCTTGATATATGTCAATACTTTTTGCCCAAACATCAATATGACTTTCAGAGATTATGCATCAAAGATTATCCTCTACAACAATGAACAGTTTAAAATGTGTTAAAGCTTGATATTGTGTCTGCTCTTCATTCAGTAGATGCTTTCAGAGACACTTCCAGAGCATATCATCCTCAGGGCAGAGATCTTGAAAGAATATGAATGATATTCACATTGTGCCAAGTAACTAGGAATAGTTTGGAAGCACCCAACAACTGCGGAGGACGTATACGCAGTGACCAAAAGAGGAGTTTAATTGTACTTGCACACGGACTTATGATACTCCTGCAGGGATTTGGGCACTGCAGCATTCCTTTGGCAAACAGGAGAACTTCTAATCTAGTCTAAGGAACGTGCTTGTGTGTCCCTGATTCTCCAAACACTGTCTGCTTCTTTCTTTCTACATCTTAGGAAATGATAATCATAGAATCATCATGGCTGGAAAGGACCTCCAGGGTCATCGAGTCCAGCCTTTTCTCCTAGTGTCTAACCAATAGACCGTATCCTTAAGCGCTGCATCCACCCGTTCCTTAAACACCTCCAGGGATGGTGACATCACCACCTCCCTGGGCAATCTATTCCAGCAGCTAACCACCCTCTNATTTTCCAAGCCTGTAGTGTTGCTGGGGGTTGTTGTGACCAAAGTGCATGACCCAGCACTTAGCCTTGTTAAACCTCAGACAACGGACCTCAGCCCATCGCTCCAGCCTGTCCAGATCCCGCTGCAGAGCCTCCCTACCCTCCAGCAGATTGACACTTGTGATTAATTTTGTGTCATCCGCAAATTCCCTGAGGGTGCACTCGATCCCCTCATCCAGATCATTGATAAAGATATTAAACAAGACCAGTCCCAAAACTGAGCCCTGAGGGACACTGCCTGTGACTGGTCGCCAACTGGTTTTCACACCGTTCACCGCCACCCCTGGGCTCGGTCATCTAGGAAGGTTCTACAAATGTGCAAAATATGCCTAACACTATTATCTGAAATATTCACATAGGCTGAACACTGCTTGTCTCTACAAATAGGGCAGCAAGAGCGTGCTAATGGCCATGCCACCAGTGCTGAGATATTTGTCCAGAATGCCACACTGGGAAGGAATTTCCTTCTCAGGCTGGTGTAACAGCTGCAGTAAACAACATAATTTGTTTGATATGAAACCATAATCCTCAGCATTAGCAGAACAGTCTGCTAATGGAAAAAGGTGCACAGAGACATGCAGACAGCTCTTGCCAACTGCGATGCAGAGAAAGAGGACTGGAAGCTGCAGGTGACACAAGTGTGCCACTGTAGAAGTAAGTGGCTTAGCCAATGAATGTAAAGGTTAATATCAATAGCAAAGAATGCACATGCATACATGTGGGACTGGCACATCCCAATGCCCTAATTTCTGCATATTTGTTCCTTAAGTGTGCACTTTAGCTAACGGCTTTGTGATCTATGTTACAAAATTTTAAGTGAAATCCTGTTATCGTTTGAAATCTGTATCAGCTGATGTATAAATCTGCACACAGAAAGGAAGTTTTGAGAGCAAATATTAAAAGTTTGTGATGCTGAAAAAGAGTTGTAGCAATTACTGATTTTTCATATTGTTTGTCCAGTTAACGTCACAGCCATTTGAGTCAAACCAGATGTAAACAAGGTACTGAAGAGGCTGCACAGAGCCCATTAAGAATAAAATGATATCAACTCTCAGCAGCAAAGGTGGTCATAGGCCAGTGTCCTTACCACTCTGAATCATTTAAAGTACCGTTAGATCTCAAATCAATCACAACATTAGCATCCATGACAACTTTCATGCTTTCAACAGGAATCCCACAGTTTTGACTTATATTGACTTAAACACTGTAGCTGAACTACAACAAAACCGTTCCACAATCAAATTAATATCAGACCTGCTCTGAAGTTAATCTTGGTGGTCCCAGAAACTTGAAGCACCTTAGTCAGCCTCAAGCTTTGGAAAGAACAATGAAAGGAGAATTTAGCAGAATGAAAAAGGGAAAACATGGGGTTGGTGGATCATTGGCACAGGCTGTCTAGAGAGGTGACAGAGGCTGCATCCCTGAAAACATTCAGGGTCAGGCTTGGCGGGGCTCTGGGCAATCTGGTCTAGTGAGTGATGTTCTTGCTTGTTGCAGGAAAGCTGGATTAGATGACTTTTGGAGCTCCCTTTCACCCCTATGTCTCTTTGATTCTATCTTTCTTGTTTCTTTTAGGCAATGAAGTCTCCACTATAGAATCTGTTTTTCTTTCCTTTGCAAACTATAGAATCATAGAATCATCATGGCTGGAAAGGACCTCCAGGGTCATTGAGTCCAGCCTTTTCTCCTAGTGTCTAACCAATAGACCATATCCCTAAGCGCTGCGTCCACCCGTTCCTTAAACACCTCCAGGGATGGTGACACCACCACCTCCCTGGGCAATCCATTCCAGCATCTAACCACCCTCTCAGTAAAGAATTTCCTTCTAACATCCAGTCTAAACCTTCCCTGATGCAACTTGAGGCCATTTCCCCTTGTCCTATCATCACCAATTTGAGAGAAGAGCCCAACACCAGCCTTGTTACAGCCTCCTTTCAGGTAGTTGTAGAGGGCCCCTCTCAGCCTTCTCTTCTCCAGACTAAACAACCCCAGCTCCCTCAGCCTCTCCTCATAGGGCATGTCCTCCAGCCCCTTCACCAGCTTGGTTGCCCGTCTCTGGACTCGTTCCAGCACCTCAATGTCCTTCCTTTACAGTGGTAAAATGTCTCTTGAAACATAAATATCTTCACAGAGATATAACTTCTTAAGGACAAATCAAGATGCTAGTATAAATTAAATCTTAATAGGTAATAGATCACATATTTAAGCCAAATCACTCGCAGTCAAAAAACAAACAGCAATATTAAATAGAAATCATGTTCAATTAGAATCATACAATCATAGAATCACTACAGATTGGAAGGGACCTCAAAAGATCATCTAGTCCAATCCCCCTGACACAGCAGGATCACCCAGACCAAGTCACACAGGAACACATCCAGGCGGGTCTTAAACATCTCCAGTGAAGGAGACTCCACAACCTCCCTGGGCAGCCTGTTCCAGTGCTCCATTAGGAGATGTAGTATTGTGTAGGCTGATCAGGACAGCCCTTCGAGTGGCAGAACTGTGTTGGACAGTAGAGGGCTTTTGGTCTTTCCTTTCTGGTCAGCAACTTTCCACAGACAGTCACAAAAAGTAGAAGCAGGTCACTTGGCTGAAATTAACACACTACAGGGACTGCTCAAGAAAGATTCAGTAACTACTAGCCTGAGTTCCCTGTTGCTTTGTCTCTACATATTTGACCTACTATAACTGTAAACTCATTAGACGAAGCAGCTGCTGCATAATGACACACAGTTATTACAGTTGCACTACAGATTCTTGGCAATACATTTATTTAATAAATAATAATTTGGAGATACTATAGATACAGATGTGTAGTCACAGGTTCCTGTGGTGAGATAGACCTAAATACTGCAGTTCTTTCTTACAACGTTATTGATTCTTTTTTTATAAGCCTGCTATTTAGATGATCTTACTGCTTTGACACTAAATCATAGGGTAGAACTTCTAGTGTCAAAATAATAAAAAGAGATGCCAAATATAAAGCCATCAGCTCCTGCTTAGAGAAGCATCAGATTTACTTCAGCAAGTAGTAAACAGTCCTGACAAGTGAAATGTTTCTGAAGTTTCACCCCCGAGAGGATTTAGAGGAAGACAAATGCTGCTGTTTCTGAGTGGTTCAAATGCAGGTCATGGTGCCACTAGGAGGGCAAGCCTGTTTCATGAAAGCAAACACACTGACCTCCCTGCTGTTCGTCCCAGTCCGAGCTGTGTCTCAACAGTTCCGCTTTAAACTGCTTCTGGCTCCCCTCGTCATCCACAGACAGCCCCAGGGACAGATCCCTCTCAAATACCAAGAGCATATAAGACTTGCAGGCAGAAAACCATCACTTGCTACCAACATACTTACTTGAAGTTTGCTGCAAGGATGTAGTTTTGTTCTATGTGATGGTTTGTGACTCCTCAGAGGCTGTTTCCCACACAATTGCATAGAGAATTTAATGCACAAATACAAATATAGAAACCTCTTTCAGTCCTCAGGTGGGAATTTTTGGTGTGTGTGTTTCCAGAAAGTGTTAGCAGTGTATTTTTATGTTAGCTTTGTTTAGTCCAAATTGAATTTCAGGAAGGTGTGAGGTCCTTGGCAGAAAAGAAAGATGTAAATAAAATATGGCCTTTAAAGACTACCACTGGACACCTTTAAAGGCTGCCACTGGGTTGGTTTGACACTTCAGTCAGTACAAGATTAACCTTTAAAGGTTATCCATAACTTGGTGTCGTGGTTTAGCACCAGATTAGCCCATAAAATTATAATCTACTCAACCATGCAGATGGAAATGTCCTCCCAGCCCCGGAAGGGGGAGAAAAGAGGTAGAATGAACACACGTCTCAAAACTGGAATTAGAAATACTAATGTTTACAGACTTTATTAAGTAGGACCCCCCCCCCCCCCCTTCCCTTTCCCTAAGGGAAAGGAAAAGGGGAAAAGGGGGAAAAAAAATGTTCTTCCTCAATTCAAATCCACCCCACCCAGACCTGATGGCCCCTGATTCCTAAGAGATGCTAAAAGCTGCAGACAAGGTGGGAGTAAAAAGGAAAAACTGGGAATCTCCTAGACAAAATTTAAATACTCAATTTAAGCAATTTCCTAGGCTGAAAATCGCAGGAAAGAATGGAGATAGGAGGGGGATAAAAAGGAAGGCTAAAAAGGGAAGTGGGAAAAAAGTGGTTGGGGGAGTGAAGCAGAAGAGGGACAGAGAGCCATAGAAGGACAGACAGGCTGCACTGTGCTACGGGCCAAATCAAAACCAAAACCACACTCCCAAGACACAAAGAGGGGGCGGGTACAAAGAGGAGAGGGAAAGGAATACTCTGTCTCCAGTTAAGGACCCCAAAATCTGTCTGTTCCACTCTACCTGTCCCTTGCAGCAGCTGCCTCTCCCCTTCACTTCTGCACCCCACTGACCTCCGCCCCAGTGCCCTACAGCAAGATGAGTTAACTTCTTGTATGCTGGAAGAGAGTTCAATGATGAATACCATAAGCAAACATGATTTCACCAAATGCAGAACACTTGGTTCGATGGTTTGGTCAGGGGAACCGTGGCCTTGGCCCCACTAACATTGTTTAGCACGCACATCATCACAGTTCACATCTTGTATTTTGGCAGCTTACACTGAAAACAGTAGTAGTAATGGACTCAGTTTTTTAAAACCTGTTTTACAAGTTGATGTCATCATCCTAACTGTACTGAATAGGTATTCTTTGCAACATATCCTACTCAATTTAGCTTCATAACCGTAGCAGAATTATTGTAAATGTTCTTGCCCAAATAAGTTTGGATTTCTCTTGAGTGCAGAGGCCAGAGTCTAACATTACCATTGGTGTCTGAGCAGCAAAGGGAGAGCTACAGGAATCCTGTTAAAAATGCTTAGTCTTCTAGTACATTCTCTGCTTCATGGACTGCTTCTGACTTTGGGATAGGCCTTTTGCTTTTTATTTCCCTTGGGCTGTACTATTGCTGTTTTATTTCAAACTAAGATAAGATTTTTTTGATTACAACATCTGTTTCTTTACTGAAAATCCAGCATTTATGGCTCAGGATTATGATGTACACAAGTGTAAACTGTAAATAAACACTAACTACAGTTTCTAGTCACACTTTATGGTCAATATTGGAAAAAATATCTCTAGGAATCTTTGACAGTCAAAAGAGGTTTGTGCAAACAGGATGACACCACCTGTAGTGGTCTCTCTTTTGTTCAACAATTTTGAATTTGTTAATCTTGATACTACAAAGAATCATGGCATTTGTAATTGTATTCTTCAATAAACAATTTTACTGTATGTTCACCTTCTTAGGTATCTGCTGCTCTACTGAGTAACACTGAAGGAATAAGGGCATCAGATGTTCTGACCTTTCGCTTCAATCACAGAATGTTACAGGTTGGAAGGGACCTCGAAAGATCATCTAAATCCAATCCCCTCTGCTGGAGCACGGTAAGCCTACAGCACCCAGATTGTCTGAAGATATAGCTGTCTTACATGGGGCTCAAACCCACAAACCATGGGATTCATAGTCCCATGGTCTACCAACTGATCCTCTAGGAGATTTTTTTTTCATTTTTGCTTACAAAATCCTTGCAGAAAAGTAACAAAATACTAAAGTTAGCATATATGTACAAAACTTTTTCTCTTGTTGTGTTAGTAAAACTTTCAAGTAATTTTAAAGTTTTACTGTAGCTCATGCAAGGCTCTGTTTCGTGAATGTTAAAATCCCCAGAGGTTCCTTTTATGTTGCTTGGAAATACAAATGCACAGAGCTTTGGAGATATGTATTGTTCTGCCTAAAACACTCATTGACATCACAAAATCACAGAACGTTAGAGATTGGAAGGGACCTCGAAAGATCATCTAGTCCAATCCTGCTGCCAAGGCAGAATCACATAGACCAAGTTGCATAGGAACATTTTCAGAGGGGTTTTAAACATCTCTAGAGAGAGAGTCCACAACCTCCCTGGGCAGCCTACTCTAGTGGTCCATCACCCTCACTGTGAAGAAGTTCCTTCTCGTATTTATGTGGAACCTCCTATGTTCCAGCTTGCACTCATTGCCTCTTGTCCTGTCATTAGACGACACCAAGAAGAGTGAAGTCTCAGTGAAGACTGCATTCTACTAGGTGTAACACTTTCATGTGGCTTATTAGTCTTACACATGTCACCCTAAGGATGACAGTAGGATCATGGCAGCCTTATATAGTTTTATATTAGCACGGAATCGGCACCTTTCTCCCATTTTGATCCTGCAATTGAGTTTAAGTCTTGAGCTACATAGCAAAATCCTTTTTAAAAATGACATGGAGGATTTCTTCTTTTCAGGGTAGCTACATTACGTTCAAAAGCACCTTTCAAGGTATGTTCAAGACCTTTCTGAGACTGACAGTTTTCACACTGGATTTTGGTCCTAGATGAGTACACATACACATTTCCATGCAAGTCAGATACGTGCTAGGGAACTTAGGAAAGCAATTTTCATGTCTTAAAACTCTTAACAGCCATGAGCCCTGGGTACTTCAAAAATTGAGGGTTTAATTTAAACAACATTTTCTAAGTAGCTTTAAAGATTATTTTGAGCAGATTTCAAGAGAGAAACTCCTTTCCTAAAGAATCTAAAAAAATTCCTACCCAGGTGGCCTCTTTCATTGCCTGAAGATGTCAGATAAAAGCTTTCCAAATTGAAGAATGGCTTCTGCTTCTGTATAGTGGAGCAAACAGCTCTCAGATGAGTGACAGAAGCCACAGCCTGTGCCCAGAAACAATGCTATGGTGGTGCTGTGGTGTCTACGAGCCTCGTACAAAATAACCTACAATCAAGCTTCTCAAAGTTCTGTGCTCAGAACCTCTTGAGTTAGAGACATGCAATCTCACATTAAAAGATAACCTTGCTTTTGTTATGTGGTTATATTGCATCCAAGGAGAATTCAGAGAGTCCACGGTGAGACAGGAAACACATGACCCCAAACCTGTGTTGTGATTAGGATCACTTTTCTCAGTAAAATTGTTCCTTTGTAATTTTCCAAACTCAGGTCTCCAAACATGTGCCAATTGATTTTGTTCAGTGAATGGTGCCATTGTAAAGAATACCAGGCTTTTCTTGTCATTATTTAAATTAGGACATGTAAACACCTGAGAGCTCAGTATGGTGAAAAGTAAATTTAAAGCAAAATAGGTACTCTTGAACAATTCCATGCTTGGACATACCTTTGCTCTCAGAATGAAGTCCTTGTCTCCTCGGGCATTCAATGTCTTCTTATGAAATGCAGTGGCATGATGTGTTTTCACTGATCTGGAGACTGGAGTATTAGTTGTCAAATGCTAGCTATGACCCTTATAAAATAGAGGTGTTAAACGTGAGCGGGTAACAACATCAAACCATTATTAATTATCCCAACTGAAACTTAAGTCTGTCCTATTTTCTCTGTGGGTGATCATGCCTTCTCGTCCGTTTAGGTCTGTGTTATTTTCAGACAGTACTTCTATCCGTCCACGTCATGCCCACTGTGAAGGCGATGCATACCATGGATGTGCTAAATATTTCACAGATTCACGGAATTATTGAGGCCGGAAAAGATCTCTAAGGTCAAGTCCAGCCTACGACCTAACACCACCACAATCACCTAGACCATGGCACTAAGTGCCATGTCCAGTCTTTTCTCAAACACCACCAGGGACAGTGACTATACCACCTCCCTGGGCAGTCCATTCCAGTATCCAATCACTCTTTCTGTGAGGAACTGCTTTCTAACCTCCAACCTAAACCTCCCCGGCACAGCTTCAGGCCCTGCCTTCTCATCCTGTCACTAGTTGCCCGTGAGAAGTCCCCAACTCCCACCTGTCTACAACTCCCCTTCAGGTAGTTATAGGAAGTGATAAGGTCCTCCCTTAGTTTCTTCTTCTCCAGGCTAAACAACCCCAGCTCCTTCAGCCTCTCTTCATAAGACTTTCCCTCCAGTCCCTTCTCCAGCCTTGTTGCTCTCCTCTGGACCTGCTCCAGCACCTCAATCTCTTTCTTAAAGTGAGGGGCACAGAACTGCACACAGTACTTGAGGGGAGGCCTCACCAGTGCTGAGTACAGGGGGAGAATAACATCCCTACTATTCCTGATACAAGCCAGGATGCCACTGCCCTTCCAGGCTACCTTGGCACACTGCTGGCTCATGTTCAGCTAGTTGTCTGCCAGTACTGCCGGGTTCCTCTCTGCCAGGCTGCTCTCCAGCCATTCATCCCCCAGTCTGTAGCACTGCAGAAGGTTATTGTGACCTTTACCCACTGACCCAGCCTGTCCAGATCTCTCTGCAGCATCTTCCTACCTTCCAACAGATCAACACTTCCCCCAACCTTGGTGTCATGTACGCATTTACTTAGGGTAGCCTCAATCCCCTCATCCAGGACATCAGTAAAGAAGTTGAATAGAACTGGGCCCACCACTGGTCCCTGGGTAACATCACTGGTTACTGGACACCAACTGGCTGTGGCACCATTCACAACCATGCTCTGTGCCTGGTCATCCAGCCAGTTTTTAACCCAGCAGAGGGTGTACCCATCCAAGCCATGGCTACCAGATTTTCCAGCAGGATGCTTTAGGAGACTGTGATTTGGGACAGTCCATCATTCTGAACAATACTGATGTGGAAAGGTTGTATGACAACTGGAATCTAAACATTTCAGTTCTAACTTCTGCTTGGTCATATTAAAATTAAAGACATTTAAAAAATCAGAGCCAGTGGGGCTTTCAAGCATGGAAATTTTAGAGCACTTCTAAAATTTAAAGTTTAGAGTGAAACCAATATTCACATCTGTACTGTCGAAATCACAGAATAGGCCATTAGGATGAAGGTGTCATGAATATCAATGCCATAGGAAAGCAAGCCAGCAGGCGGTAAGATAGAATCATAGATTCATCATGGCTGGAAAGGACCACGATTTTACCACTTGTGAGCTGGTCCTACCACTTCAGTTAGTTCATGATATCAAAGTGACAGATGATACGTGATTGGGTGACCTGACTGGGGGATGAGACTGATGCACTTCACAAAGGAGCTGGAGACTATTGTAACCTTATAAAAACTCATTGGAAATGTTAATATGTTCAAAACACTTTGAGGTTGAGCAAGTTTTTTTCTATTAGTTAATTTTCGTGGATAATTGTATCTTGAAGAGATCTGCCTGGAACTTTTTTTTTAAAAAAAATTCTTATATTTTGCATCAGTACAAGTTGGTTTGTGGAAACAGAAGAAGAGTCCTCTTACTCTGGCAAACTACCAGTACGAAATTGGTAGCACAGCAGAGTTCTAGCAAATCCAATCCATTTGTTAACCTTAGACCTCACACGCTGAATGTTAAATCATTTTCAGGCAGTTTGGATGTAAATTGTGATGCTGTTCTCTGGATTGCAGCTCACCTGGCCCGACCGGTGTGTAGAACAAAGAATAAACTTAAGACCCTTCTGACTGCTAAGGGAAAGTTTGATAGACTCTCATGGATCTTTCTACTCTCTACATGCTTGTCAAAATTGACAGAAACTACTTAGAGAGCCAAGTCTTTCCCATACGTTTCTAAATTACCTCTCTATGCCAAAGTTTTTTATCAAATTAATTAAAACTGCATAAAGGTCAAGATTTGTTCCTGACAGCATTGATTTGTGAAGCAATGAAAACTACTACTGCAAGTGCTTCACAGACTGTTTTGAACAGAGTTGTGATCCATCTGAAATGCAAAATGTCACAACAGTCACTTGAGGAATTTCTGCAGAAGGATTTTGCCCTTTGGGTTGGTATATAGTGAAATTCAAACACAAAGGAAGTGAGAAATGTGACCAGAGTAAGACATAAATCACAAAGCGTCTTCTTTCATTAAATGGCAGAATCAACAGGGTTATTTCGTTTTTAAATAGCAACCTTTTCTCATTTACAGGGACTTCTACTTTAAATTCAGTATATATTTGACAACATCAAGGACTGTGGTCCCACAGGTACACTGTGGGCTACACTTGAGAGCACTGATTGCTAGCATTTACTTACTTTCCAGCTGCAGCTGTTTCCAAAACCAGTGTGGACTGGTCATCATTTTCACCTTCTCGGAGAGATGCCAAAAGGCTTGAAGAAAAGCAGATCTGCTGAGCTCTTTGCCTTCAGCTTGTCACACCTAGGTAACCTAGGGAGTTGCATTAGCCAATTTGAGCATGTGTAGCATGACATAGCTGTCCCAAGCTCTAGACATGATCCTACTTTAGGGAGAAGTATTTTGAAGACTATGGTAATAGTTTCTTATTCAAAGGTGTGCAAAATGCAGTTCAGGTGAAGGACAATGACATAAATCTGTCTCTACATGAAATAATCATCTTAATTGCATGCTTGCCTGTAAATGCACGCGTAACACTATTGAGCTGTAGAGAGTCTGGGAAATCTGTGAAAGACAGAAGTACTATTAATTTATACAAAAGGAAGTAGGGAGACTGGTGCTAGAGCATGTCAGGTCGGGTGTCTGCTGAAGGGGAGACTGAATCCCCGCTTATGCACGGCAGTTTCGCTGCGGGCTGATCCTTCCTGCACAAGCGTGGTTTTTTCTGCTCTGAAGCTGGCTTTTCTCTGCCATTTCATCAGCACTTATTGATTCCCTCCATGTAAAACATAACTGTGTAAACAGAAGGGGTTGAAAAAAACACGTTCACAGAATAGGCCAAGAAATATTTGAGAGCCACTGCAAATCTAAACTCTTTTGGAGAGGTGAGGACCATCTTTGCTGCGGATGTCATGTGGGGATTTTCACTGCGCTACCGGTTAAAGGGAGGAGGATAATGGTGCAGTCTTTGTCATTCCTGTGAGGTTCCTGACTGCTGATGGCTTGTTGTGTTTCCCCAGACCAGACTTTGGAGCTGAACCCTCTTAGCAGAGTCAGGGTGAATCCTGGTTTTTCTTCTCAGCCTTTACTACCAAGTGATTTAGGTGGCTTATTGCTCGGTGACACTTAGTGCAGTTTTAGCTCTTCTGTTTCCTTGCAAAGGAGTCTGACTGAAGACTGAGTGCCACTGGAAAGCAGGGTGACTAAAATGAAATGCTGCAATGTGAATCATTATGGAATTAATCCGTTGCCACTGAGCCATTCAGAGATACGTGCATTACGTGTCCCTAATGCTGAGCTTCCCACCCACAACGAGGGGACTGTTAGCCTTGCCTACGTTGCTCAGACAGCTCCTGTAAAAACAAGTCCAAGCAAGATCAACGTGGTCAGTATCAGATGGACCTTAAGTGTGAGCTGAGTCTTCTTGGATTATGGTGCAATGTACGTCTATAACAGAGTTGGTATGCACCGTGACGATCAGAGCCATAAAAGCAGACTTAGTTGAATCCAGTCATGGCACATCAGGCACAGGAAGTGTGCAGAATTCAACAAAGCCTTGTCCCATTTGCCCCAAGAGTTAATTTGGCCTGTTATCTCTCTTGTTCTGTTAACATTTATTTGCTCCTAATAAGGCATGAAATCATTACTTGTGGTATACGTCCTAACATTTAATCCCATGGTATCATATTTTAATTGGAGAGAAAGGGTATCTAAATTATTATAATTCCCCGAGGATGTGGATATCCAGTAATAATCACAACACTTGAAGCTGCCTTATTACTTATATTAAAACAAAGTCCTTCACGACTGAAATATTACACATTTTCTAAATTGCATCAAAATTAATTTGATGGTTTAAAGGAACAGATAGCAAAATTATTTCATACAAGAGTGGCCATAAGTAATAGCACATATATATATATATATAGCACCTTTCACGTAGCAATTTCCCCTGGCTATAAAAAGATTACACTTCAAACACTCAAGCAATGTGGCTGAGGGCAGCACACATTTACAAATCCCACAAGGGGTCTGTGAGACTCAGACCAGACAGTATGGTTTGAGGCTTCAGCCCTAGTTGTGTACAGATGATCAGCTAGAAATGGAGCACCATTTGGTGTCACCTACTGGGCCCCACCCAATTCAGTTTCTTGATGTAAATCATTAAGAAAAGACATAGCAGAAGAGAAGTGATTGCTCAAACACCTGCCTCATTCATTTGGCTATATCTACACCAGTCCATGAAACACAGCAAGGTGCACTTTCTGAATTGGTAGATAAGAGCCAAAGCACAGTGTTAAACCCTGTGCTCCCTACAGGGGAGCCCTAATCCCTCCTGACTTGTGCTGCCTCCTGACTGCAGTGCAGACTTCTCCTAGAGCATCCTGGGCGCACATCAAGGAGGCACCTTCAATTCAGCCACAAGGAAGGGCATACCAGTGCCTGGGCCATTCCTGCATACTCCCACAGAGAACATGTGAGAGAGTACAGGGACACTTCTTGTCGCTAGAGATGAAATCAGCTCTGAAGCCTGCTGCAAAAGAAGTAGGAAAAGCAAAACATTTTAAGAGTGAAGTCTAGATGATATAATTATGGAAAGTATTTAAGCAGATGGAAAATAATTAACTTCGTTAGAATGCACGAGGATATCAAAACTAACTCATAATGGTCTCCTTGAGGTAAGGAAGAAACACCAGGAGACCTTTTAAGACCCCAGTGTTCTTGTTTTTCTGTTTTAGTGAAGATGCTATGAGAGCAAATGGAGCCCCAGAAGAGATTGCCCAGCAGAAAGCACCCGCTCTTGACAGACACATTAGACCACGGTGTTAATTGCAGAGCACTGACTTCTGACAGCCTGTTAATAGGCAAGGCAGGAGGGAAGGTGGTATTTTGTTATAGGTCTTTATAAAGCACTAAAAGGCAAATTTAAAATGCTCATTACACTTGAGTAGCTCAACTCTGCTTAAATATTGGCTCCAGGTTTACTTCATTATCCTCTTACCAGTAATTAAGCTACCTAGGGACAAACAGCAAATAATAAAATGCTGTGGTGGAGGAAATTAGTTTAGACTACAAAGAATTGAACAAAATTATTGTGCCAAATTCAAGAAAGCAGCAGCATATAATAAAGCTATTTAACAATTTCTAGATAAATACATTCCAAAGGCAACAATATTTCCTCTACATGAAATCTATAAATTGAGGGTTTGGAGAAATCTCTACTCATTTCTCCTCAAAACAGTTTATTAGGTAAATGGGGCCTTTCATTCCCACTACTCTTCTGACCAACAGACTGGTCATTTTCCTAGACGTTCATTTCTCTGTAAAACAAAGTCTAAAGACAGTACCTGAATTATGTGCAAGTCCTCTCTCTGTCTTCCACCCCGTTGAAGAATACAAAGACATAAAGCACGGAATATCTGATTTATCCTACCTCGAGCTGGAAACAAGCAAAGCAGCGGAGTCAGGTCATCCTGGAGATGAGGCAGGAGCTTGGGTAGGCATGTCTGCACTCTCTGTTTACGGCTTATATAGGGAGACTGTAACTTTGCTTGTCCTAAGGACAGTCTCCTGACCCTTAGGCTGAGCAGGGCAGGACGAGGATTGAGAAGAACAGAAATTCTTTGAACACTGGCGTTGATTTCAGAGTATATTATCTGAGAAAGGCATAAGATGTGACCGTCTGAGAGAAGGAAAAGCAGAAGTGGGAGAAGGGGTTTACTTCATGCAGCAGCAGTAACTCCCAGTGAAATGATCTCTGTTCATTTCTCTGAACTAGATTAGAAAATGAGTGACATAAAACAGATGTGAAGCCTAAGCACTTGACTGCTCCTTCCCACACACCCTGCAAACATTGGTGTAAAATCAGTGGGGGTTAATTGATTCCCACAGATGTGAGAGAAAAATCAGCCGTCAGAAGGCAGGTAAATTTCCAGAAGCAAAATCCTTGCACCATGAGGGAGCTACATTAAAGGAATAACAACACGTGTCCATTTTAAACTCAACAGTGACAAAGCACAAAAGAAACTGAGTAGCTTGGTGATGCACTTTAAAGAAAATCGAGTCCTGGACCTCAAGTGCTGTAGGGTCTGTTCATCAATTGGTCTGTTCCAGAAAGTGCCTGTGCATGCCTGGTGTTTGTAAACACGATGGGCACCTTTTACGCTACAGGAGAAAAAGACAGACTCTCTTCTCTGTGTGACTTCCAAGCACTTAATATGTTAATACAATGTTTTTTTCCACAGAACACAGCTCCCAGTCAAAAAGCTGAATTTGTCCAATTTCACACTGCAATGGCCAAATTGAAGACAGCTGGCTTTACTCATCTGTGATTTTTTGTGTTTGGCTTTGATTGATTAGTTGCTTTTTTCAAGCTTTACTGGAATGAGAAACAAGTAACTCAGCTAAACTGCTAATAGTATAATTAAGATTTTATTACTGTGCCAGTACTATATATCTTTACATTTTTAGGACATACTGAAGTAAGGCTCGGTGAAAACAAATATATCCATGGTAGGCACAAAGATCTAGCTGGGTTTAGCAGATTTCTGATTTAGTATATCAGTGCTTTAAAATATGAAAGAGCTAAAAAGGAAGCCAGGTCACTCTCTGTATTTATATCTCTACTTATGTTCTCTGTTGTTCTCATGATATTGCCATTAATCCAGGTCTATTGCAAGGTAAAGATATTTGGTGTATTTCCAAAGCTTCCGAAGTCAGGTGATTGCAGGTCAGCTCCTCCTTTTTAGCTTTCGTAGGTTCTCTGTCCTCAGAGGTACAATGCAAACTTTGTGAGTTCTAAAAGCTCAAAGGCAAATGCAAAATGTGTATTGGTCTTTGCAATGCATTTTTAGGCGTTTATGATACTTACAGGGTCTGACTTTATAGTCTTGACTATGCAGGGTAGGTAAGGATGAACATGTAAGTTGTTTTTGTAGTCATAGGAAAAGGAAAATACATCCATCCTGGGATATAATCCCTTTGAAAAAGGCTTGTGTCCTACAAACACCATCAATGCACTTAACTGCAAACAAGCTTTTAACAGGCTATTCGAGAATATAAACAGGTTCTCATTACATAAACAGTAGTGGGATTGACTTGAATGATGCTTATTTCATTATCAGGATTTAAGTATTCTGTTAGGCACTGCATGTAGATTTCCTTGTCTGATTGATCAGACCTATGCACCTGTAAAGAAATCTGGTGCAGTTTGTACAGTTTTTTATGAAAGACATGTTGAAACTGGTGACTGTTGGTGATTTAAATGAAAAGAAATAGAAGATGAGTTGTTTTCAAATAAGAACTAAATAAGACATTTTTCAGTACTGGGTGAAAGAATTGCAATGCACGTGATCTACGTTTTATAACTTAAAAAGTGACATCTTGCGTGGTTGAGTTGTTAAATCAATGCTAGCAATGGCATGGTTATTTTTCTCAGTCAACTAACCTCAGGGAAATTTTACTAAAAAATTGAATGCACGCTCAAAAATGATCTGCTGTAAAACTAGTAGAGGGCTGCAAGCAGCATCCCTGTGATTATAAGTAGGATCCTTGCATTGTACAAGCTGAAATGCTGTTTCACATAATGAGGTAATGGTAAATATTTTCTCTGAGAAGGCATGTGTACTATGAAATCTCACTAGGCAGGAGCTTTCCTCCAACTGACAATACAAACAAGACCTTTTATTCCTTGGCACTAAGAATGAAAGAAAATAAAAGTTGAAATGTGTTTGCTAATGATGCAGCCTTTCCTGGGATAAAATATTAATATTGCTCTGTTCAGCTAATAAATCCTAAACTACAATTCCATCAAAGTCTGTTAGGTGGCTTACTGAAAGACTGCTATTCATAGGATGCAAATTCACTTCTTCTACAGGAACATAATGTCTTTGCAAAGGGTTTGTTATTTTTTCTTCCAGTGCAGGGTGTTTCAAATATTTTTATATTGATTTCTTTTTAAATTTTTAATGTAAACAGAATATGGAAGGCACAAAGCTAATCAAGATCTATTATAACACTATATTTAGTTTAGAAATAATAAAAAAGATAAATAATGAATCGGCGGCAAAGGCTTCTCTTCCTCCCGGTCTGCTCCACGTAGCACTTTGTTACGCGGTTATTGGCATACTCAAGAAAATATATCAGTCAAGTTAGTCAATTAAAACTTTACTGAGATTCGACAGCAAAATGTGTCCTACCCGTGGAGCTCATGGAAACTTGGAAACATCACTAATCTTATAAATTCACATATATTTTCTTTACTAGGCTTCACAGTCATAAATATAAAGGATGTGGTTGTGACTACCGTTCCTTACTGCTTTCACTGCCACGGGCTGTGATAATGTCTTGACTGAGTTTTTAACGGATAGCCCATTCAGAAGAACAGAATGTGTGTGGTGTTCCTGCAGCCTGCAGCTATCCAAAAGAAGACTACGAGGTACTGCTGAGACATACTCAAACCCCAGAGCTCGGTTTTCAGCCACCAGCATCTGTGCAAATACACAGCAGCGTCACAGAAATTATTTTAGTGTTACACAGAAGTAGTAAATCTTGTCTAAGCTGCTGGATGTCACTCTGAGATCAGAAAGCACGTCAGGCGGATCAATATCAGTGACATGACACAAAATAATGGAGCTCTGGGCCTCCTTCTTTTCCCCACGTAGGCTTATGTTCCCACTCTACAGTGAGGGTAGCATCAACTAATGTCCCTCCCGAAGATCCAGGTAACGTTGCAGGCTGTAAACTGAGAGAAGCCTATGGAAAGCTCACAGCTATGCGATGGGGTGCCTGTTCATGGGAGCCAGCTGCCTGGCATTGCCCATGCAGAAAAGCCTGAACAGAGTTGGCACAGGAGGACACGTGCATTCACATCCCCACCCACTGCACTGCTCTCTTACCAGCATCTCCAGAACAAACTTAGTCATCCTAGAAGGACAGCCCAGGAGAGGTTGCACCAGCTGTGCTTTGCAGACTTCTAATCCTTCCTGCTAGCAACATTTAAAAGAAATCACGCAAGGATTCATTTTGGTAAATTAAAGGGGTCCCTCTGCTTTAATCATTTAGATATATGTCTGCACAGTGGTTTTCTTGCCTAATTGCAGCCTAGCAAGTTGTCCTCAGTCATCTGACACAGGATTAACCAATTGATTTTGTTAATATGCTGATGGGCCAAAACAAAACAAGGATGGCTCAAAACCCACTTAAAAATTGTAAGCAAAATGCAAAAACTAACTCAGTCTGGGAGAAACAAGAAGACACATGTAACGCGGCATAAAATCCCAACACAAATACATACAGAGATTAATTGCATGTTCTTACATAATGGAGCTGAGCTGCTACCTCCGTCCCCTCAAAGGGGAAAAAAAACCCAGTTCTTTTTCCCTTTTGGAAATGTGGAGTCCATTCAGCCTATGCATGCAGTAATTAATTTAAGGTCCCTGTGCCTCCAAGCCAGCCTTCCATTTCTGGTGTGTAGATTCCTACCACCAACGAGGGAATCGCTTTTGCTCCATTTCAGCAAACAATGGATTACATGCAAAACCTTTCCTCAGCTGATCTCCGAAGTCCCTCTCTCTCTGCATTCACCACGTTCCCAGAGCAAGATGGCTCATAAGCCATCTTCTCTTGGCCACAGGCCCCATCCCTGTCTCCCAGCTTGAGGGGCTGGGTACCTAGGGAGCTTGTCCTACTGTTAAAGATGGAGGTAAGAAAGGCATTAAACATCTCAGCCTTTTCCTCATCCTGTCACTAAGTTTTTCCCTGCATCCAAAACAGAATTAAAATTCTCCCTAGTCCTCCTCTTGCTAATTTATTTACAGAAACTTTTTTTGGTCTTTTACAGATGTTGCTAGGTTGAGTTCTAGTTGGGTTTTAGCTCTTCTGATTTTATCCCTGCATGTCTTTGTAGTCCTCAGCTTTTGAGCTGCCTTCCTCATCTTCAAAAAGCCATAGACTGTCCTTTTCTCTCTGAGTTCCAGCAAAAGCCCCCTGTTCAGTTACGTCAATCTTCTTCACTGGCTAGTATTTCAGGATGTGGGGACAGCCTGTTCCTGTGCCCTTAAGACTTCCTTCTTGAAGTCTAACCAGCTTCTCTGGACAGCTTTGTTCTTCAGGACTATCTCCCAAGGGACTCTGTGAGTCAGTATCCTGAACCGGCCAAAGTTTGCCCTCTGGAAGTCAAGGGTGGCAGTCCTGAACTACCAGACAGAACTAGATCTTAAACGAGCTGCTGATGTTCAGGGTCTTATGCACAGAATGAACGGACTGCATGTTTCTACCAGGCAAAAAAGACTGCTAGAAATCTCTTCTCTTGGTGGGGATGCAGATAGCAGCTTGTCCCCATTATTTGATTAGTCTCTGTAAGTCTTTGTTTTGGGGTTGTTACGTAGTGTAAATTAAATGCATCTTTTCCCCAAATTCAGTTCAGTTTTGGTTTTGCCTGCAACTTTCATAAACGGTTTTTGAACTTTCCTTATTTTGTTTTTGTTTCAGCCCACTAGTGCATTAACAAAATTAATTGGTTCATCTCATCTTGGACCTGATCAACTGATCAAGCAGTGACAGCAAGATATCGCTACATGTATTTTTATGGTAGGAACTAGAGGAAAGAGTTTCCCTAGAGATTAAAGGATTCCACTCTAGCAAAAATGACCCATTGTTAAATAACCACTGTCTTCAGGTAAATTTGCTGGACTATTATCTATATATATTGTTTTGTATCTGCATCATCTGCTTGATAAAAAAAATCTTTGACTTAAAAGCACAAATAATGCTTCCAATAAGTAGGTCCTGTAATAACTCACCCTTTAAAGGACCTTTACAGTTTCACAGTCAGCAAGGCTCAGGTAAGAACTAGAAGAGTGGGAAGAGAGCGAAGAAATGATGTCTAGAAACCAAGTGACATAATTTCTTTTAGGAGGAATCAGGTTCCTTCTCGATATCACTTATTTATATATTTTGATATTTCTATAAATTCGTTGTTGGCAACAGTCTCACTCATGACAACACTTTCTCCGTTAGATTTTGCATCTCTGTTCTATATGTACATGTTTTTCAAGCCCATTGGCAATTTTTCATGTTTCTGGTAGGGGTAAGTCTTTCAGGGTGGAGGAACTTCTTTTCCTGGGTTTTGTGGGGTCTACAACAGAGCGGATAATTAAGTGTGAGCTTCATTGCACTGCTTTGTTCTGGCTTCAAAGATCTCTTCCTTCAGTGCCTGGTTCCTCAGAGATGTCACTGAGTTTTTATTTATGTACAGAAATGGAAAGCAATAGTTGCAGGGACAGACGATTTTGGTTCCTGTTTGGAATATAGGTAGCCTCTCCACTCCAAAGTTGTTTTGTTTGATTTGTTAAATTCAACTTTGCCTGCATCAGAAAGGCATTTCTGCAACACTTGCAGAAGTTCTGCATTGTAAGCAGAGGTAACTGCTTGCATTTTATGTCTTCCAATAAAGACTATTACCAAGCAAAGAAGATCATGTTAAGTATGGTGCATAAAATGCTGTCTCTCTGCTGTGTAGCTTGAGGACAGTTCCATTACGTGTTATTAAATCTGGCTGGAAATCTGTAGGTGCTTCAGTCTCCTCTCAGTGCCTGAGTTTTCATCTGAAGTTAGAACACCACCAAATTCAACAAATATTGGAACCTCCACCACATACAGTGGAGGACTTGTGAGTACAGCTCCACATGTCACGAGCATTATCTCTATTTCACATGTAGTGCTGTTCTTTTCAGCTGTGCTTTGCGGTGGCTGGGTTCGCTGCCAGTCTCCACTGCTGCAAGGCAACATGAGGCTTGCAGCAGTGGCTGGTCTGGTCACTGCTGCAGCTGGAAAGGTGGGTGCAGCAGCAGCGACACTGCTGTGATGAAGCTGGTGCCTACAGGCAAGTGGTGGGAAAGAGCAAAGGAATGGTGTCAGCGATTCTCTCCAGGGCTGCCAGGCTGCAATGTGGAGACAGCTCCTGAGTGCCACGTAACATACCCCACCATAGACCTGGCACCTGTTCACTCTTAATACTCTGATGTTCTTTAAGCCCCGTTCTTGCGCTCCAGTTCTGTGTGTCAGCAAAAAGCTTTGACTAGCTTTTCTAAGTAGAGAGAAATAAATTCAGATATCTAATTAATTTGCCATAAGAAGAGTTTGTGCCAAGTTTTTTCTCTGGCTCTGTATTTAACCTCAAGGCACTTCTGACTTTACAACACACCTACCCACAGACCGTTTTTATTCTTTCCTGTGATTTATGCCAGTCTGGGGCCTTACTGTGGGAGAAGCACTGTGGTTAATAGGTAAATAGGCTATGTCCATCTCCAGTCTGAACTCAATGTGCTCATCTCCAAGGCTGAATTACCTCACCTCTTGCTGCCTGCCCAAAACACCACATGAGCAGAGTAATCTGTTTTCCCCATTATAACTCCTGTGTAAAAAAAAAAAAAAGTAATTAAAAATACCTTTACAAAGACTGAAAAAACAACTTCTGTGTTCGGACACAGCAACATCTATGGCAAGGTCTTGGATCAGGTCTAGAGAGAGAAAAGTGCATTGATAATTTCTGAAGGATGGCTTTTCACAATGAGATAATTATTATAATAACAATAGGAATAAGAAAAAATACACTTGTGTGGAATTCAGTATATAAAATGTCTGAGCACAAAGTCCCTTAATCAATAAGGTAAAATGCTGTTATTCATAAGTCTGCAATCTTAAATCAGCTGGTGCCTTAAACACAACCCTAACCTAGGTACCAATAATTAACATCTAATACCTTTGTAGTAAGAATGCAAGGGGAAACTTTAGAAAAACCTTTAGAAAAACCCAACATAGTAACAGAACAGAAGAGAGGGGGAATGTTCACCATTTTTAGTTCAGAAAAGTGTGTGTTCTCTTTTTCACGGATACTGTAAACATTTACCACCTCTAGACATCCCGTCTAGGGTACTGATATTGCACGTCCTCCCGTTTCCTTCTGAAGAGCCATGGCTTGAGAGTCAGCTACCAGTGCCTTTTCAATGCCTCTGTGTAGCCTTCCACCCTGACTCCAGCCACAGCAGACAGGTCCTTTGACATTGCTTCTTACCAGCTTCTCTTGCTCTGTGTTTTAAGTGAAGATCCCAATTCTGTTCTATCCCACTTTGAATGACACAGGATGTGGGAGGCTGCTGTGTGACACTCAATTAGCCAAGTAATGACCTGGCAAATGGGTATATAAAGATAAAACTTGGTTGTACAGAAAGGATCTCTTTGGTCTTTCTTATGAAATTATGTTTAGGCAACTGCCAAAATCTCGGATCTTCTTCCATTAGAGTAGAAACCTCCCCACTTCCAGCCACAGTAAAATGCTTTTTGAACACATTCCCTTATTATATGGAGCTGCAGCATTATAAGTAACCAGATGTAAACACTTCTAAGAAAATTCTGCTGTGCTATTTGACTTCATGGGTTTGCACAAACCGTTTGCATGCTGGTCTCCCAGAGAGCTTTAAAGATCATGGCCAAAACCATGTAATTTACAAAATCCTCTTTTTATCCTGTTCTCACAGAAGTAAAGGAGGTGCTCACACAGGCAGTCTTCAGCATTCATGAGCCACATAAGCTGTTCCACCATAGTGATCTCTCTGGTGTTGCTTGCTGTACAAGTGTATTCCTTATATTAACAGAATCTATTGTGTAACCTTGGTGCTGCCTGGGCTTTAAACAGACATAAAAAGTCTGGGACACAATACAAATACTCTGAAGACCTCTGTGGATAAGTGAGAGACTTTGGATCAGGCCCCACGTTACAATGTGCTTCTTCCACATGCAAACCCCAAACAGTTATCACACTTTTCAAAGGTTAGCTTGCAGTGACTGATGGAGGTGAATTGAATCAAAACCAGAAGACAAAAGTGATTGTGGCAGGTCACAGCATGATCAAGAAAGAAAATTCTCAGTGAAAATCTCCTTACCAGAAAAAGAACAAATTAAATATTCACTTGCTTGTGAATATTTAATAGTTGTTGAAGTTCTCGAATCTTGTGATGGGAACATGTGTCAGGGAAAAATACAAACTTTGGGTAGTTTCCTACAGAGGACATTTAAAAAATATAGTATTTCACTTTGTGCAAATTTCTTACCACAGGAGATAGAGTCTTTAAAACATTTCCCCCCTTCCCCCTCACCAAAGACTGGTGAGTGAATGACAGATCTCATTACTGGTCTGTGATAGTCTTCCAAGCGAGTGACTGAAGTGCTGTGGCTTGTAGCATGTCGAATTGCTGAAGATGAGGAGGATGTGGTTCAAATGTTCAGTGTTGGGATGAAAATATTCCTTATATAATAATGTCCACGCAATCTGGAAGATGCACAAAGGTTTAGCTGATCCTAGCTGCAATAACAAGTGAATTCCAATTAGATATGCTTATTGCAGATCAAACACTGCTTAACAGAGTCGCGCTGTCATGGCTGGAAAACAGAGAATTCTGTGTCACAGAGCTCAAAGATGTTTTCTTCTTGGTCCTCCGAATTTCAATGAGTTTTCCAGCCAAGATCCTTGACTTCCACAGTTAAATCAAGCAAAAACTTAAACTCCAGATAAATTGAACTCCAAACCCTTTTCTATCATCTGTCTACAGTCCTCTTATGCAATGAATAATGCATTTTAGACAGAAGCTCTAATCTGTATGTGGAACCAATAAAGATTAAATAATTTCTAATACATTCCTGAAAGGGGTCTCGCTGTCAAACTTGATTTTCTAACAAAAAAAATCAATGTTCAACAGTAAATATAGCTCCACACATGTTTATGAAAGCGTTTTGAAAACCTAATAGGTATAAGGTTTTGCTAGAACAAAGCAGAAGTCCAGAAGGCAGGATGTGAAGGGCAGCCAAATCAAAGTGCTTCTTCCTGAGGACAAAGTTAGCAACACACCGATACACGACATGAAAATGCTGCCTCACAAAGTAAGTGGCTTTTTCTTTTTAAAAGTACATCTAATGTACTTTTGCAACGACAAATTTCTGAATGTACTTACAGAATTCTTTTCTAATAATTAAAGCCATAAGTAAACTCAGTTTTGTTCCCCATCACATCTTCCAGGCAGTCTGCAGAGCTGCTGCTCACGTTTTAAAGATCAGGCACTACATACAACCTTCAAATCAAAGAGAACTCTTTTCAGCACGGCCATTGATTTTGCATATTTCAAACTAAAATAATTATATATTGGAAAATGTAGTTAAAACGTGCTGAAGAATAGCTAGATTTCTTACAAACAATAATGCACAGTGGCAATGTTACAGAAATGTCATGGCGATGAAAACTGACTAGGTCATTTTAGATCTGATTAAGGCAGGATTTGCTAAGTCTGAAACTTGAGATCTTCCAGTCAGCCAAGTACTAAGGGAGAAACCTTGGTCAGATTTTGAAAAGGAGAAACCTGGGAAAGGCCTTCCTGTATGTTAGCTCCCTTCCTCTACATAGACAGAAAAGGGTTCTGTTCACCTGCACCATCACCAATGATGTGGTCGGAAAGTTTATACCAAAGCAAGATTGCAATAGAAGGGGCAATCCTTTTCAAAAAATGTTTCATTTGAAGCAATTTTGGCTTCAAAAACTTCCATCACATCAAGGCCCATTCTTCTGTATCTAATTTTTTTCTGAGAAGCCAGTGCATTCTTGCTGGCATGGCCTGAGCCAGCAGTCCACATACACAGTTGTCATAAACTCTGGGCTTTAGTTTGGGCTTTGTGCTGTTACCTCAAACAAGAGTGTTCCATACTAGGAATGAGCTCGTTCTCTCTCACATTGCTTGATGCCTCGTACAAGTGCAGATCTAGAAATGAGAAACTCTCACACCACAGATCTGAGCTCCTGCTTTTGTGAGAATGTTTTTTGAGTGCTGGTTTTTAGGCCAACTAAAAGAACTGAGATGCTGCTGCCCAGAACTGTTCAGTTAGTCCTTGTGGATGTCATTACTTCTTGGCAGTGTTCGTGGAATTACAAATAGACAGTGCAGTTGGTTTCTTACACATTTAATTCAGTTATGATTGACAACTGGTGGTGACAGAACTCTTTAGGAATAAACTGGAAACTAATTTACTAGTGTGAGCTGAATGTGGAAATCACACGAGACAGGAATGTCCTTTAACACCTAACACGGTATGTAGAGCACAACATGGACCACCACTGGCACCAGCGTTCATTGAGAAGGCACAGTCTGTTCCCTCCTTCCTTGCAGGCATCACGAGTGCTGGTGCAGTTAAACTACTCAACCACCCAGGCAGAACCCAGAAATGTGTGTGCAGTTGTAAACATGCCCATAAGCCTCTGCATCCCTCCGTGCCTCTGCTTAAGGACCCTTACAGAATAGAAAAGAAACCAGAGTTTTCTTGAAAAATAGCCATTCATTTCTGGCAAGGTTCTCCTTTGCTCCTGTGAGCAGTACTTACACAAGTAGTAAGGCTCAGTTCACACAAACTGCTGACTAGATTATAAACTTCTCAGTTCAAGTGCACACTTCTGAGAAGTTCTTACAGACCAGGATGTTCCAAAGACAATTAATGGAGGGAATATTTTTTTTTCTTTCTAATGGAACTCTAACACAAACTGTAGGACACAGAAAAACTGACTTGAGTTTTTAATGCTGTGAGTCAAGGTCAAGTACTCCTGTCTTTGAGGACTTCTCTGCTACATTTGATTTGTTCAGGACACATTCAGAGCAGATGGTATTTCTAGTTGTAAAAAGGCCATGCAGTGTCTTCTGAGGGTTTTGTTCTGTGTCGCTTACAGTCTTATGATGTTTTTGGGGAGGGCTTTTTTTTGTAGTTTTGCTGAGACCAGCTGCAAAAAGGACTGCCAGCTACTGTGCAGCCAACAGAAGCTACAGGAGGCTTAGTATCGTCCAAGACTTGGCCTTGCTGGTGACTAGACCCTCGACGCCAGCACTCTGCATGTGTTGCCTGTAAAGTAACATTCTTTCTATACACTGAATAAACAGTAGGATAAAACTAATCATCCCTTCTTCTCTCAGATCCTACGTCCCCCTCCCATATGCCACTCTGACCTGTACAAGCATGTATGAGGACACCTGGAGAATCCTTTCTTTCCGTGGAATACTTTCTCCTACTATTTCCCACATGTTAGTGTTTCTTGTTGAGACTAATTGTTTTTGTTTTATTTTCCAAGATCCACTTTTTAAAGAATTGTATGCATTTTGTACTTTCATTCTGTTTTTAGACTAGGGAATGCAGTGAATAGGAACAATTCAACCCTGACATTCCTTCAGTTCCTTCACAGGTCCCAGATGTACACAAACCGCTCATCTCTTGCTCACCTTTTACTTGATTCATGTTTTACCTGATTGCTCACATTACTTACTCAAAAAATATTCTAATATAAATAGCTGTGAATTTTTACATCTCTCTCTGGTGCAGCTCAGAGCTTAACTCTCATGTGCCTCTGCTGATTCCTCTGGTTCTGACAGGATGCAAGTGGTAATCTTGCAAACAGATGCAAGGCACTTGGCTCACTTTCCAAATACCACAGATAATGTGTCTTGTTCATAACGAGATTACAATCAAGGTCTGAAATTCCCTTGTCTCAGCAGCCCTGGGGGCTCACACTTGCAAAGGTGATTACATTCCCTAACAGGAAAGGATTTTTTAGACTATTTCTGCAGCCTTTGATAGATTTAGTTTTGAAATGAAGCGAGTTACTGCTCTAATATTATACTCTTTGTGTGGACTGGTTTTGTGCTCTGCAGACAGCTCATAGCATTTTAAAGTGCTATTATTTCCTGCTACAGATAGCACATAAAATCCTGTCAAGCAAACCTGTCCTTTTAAAGGTTTCAAATATACTGTGGGGCTAAAACCCATGTTGGATCATGCATGGGATGAATAAATTTGAATGCTATGTGATCTTTCCTGGGGAGAGATGTGTCTGTGTGTGCTCCAGGCGTGGACTTGTCTAGTGAAAGTTAAAGTCCTAGAGGTACCTAGAGGTACATCTGCAGTGTACCAGGAGTGGAAATGATACATCAAAAAACCCTCAAACATACGACAAGATTTCTCACAGGCTATGAAGTGCACCATCACTGTAAAACTCCTTAAAGCAGGTCATATGCAGCCTAGCCTGACCTCTGGAATATAGACTTTTATACTAATTTCAAGGACAATGCTTCTCCAACAACCTTTGTCACCAGTAATCTGTGTGTCTATTTATTGTTTGGCTGTTAATTTTAAAACCTCGTAATTTCTGCTCAATTTAGATTCGTATTAATCTGTGGCATATTTTATCACTCGATCTATTCTGAATTTTTATGGATACTGGAAAGAAAATTTGGCTCCTTTCTTCTTACGAACGTTACTTTGAAAGCAGATACTTTTATACTGATTGTTATAATGAGAACTGTTACTTGTACAGTCTATCCAACGTTCATTACAGGTGCTGCACAGAAACCCTTGTGAAACAATAAATTATGTGTCATTATGTGGCCTTTTCACAGAAGCTCCCATTTGCACCTGACAAATGACTCATGATATTTTTTAGAGTGACGGATAAACACATACCCTTAAAGGCCATTGCAGAAACTTTCTCAGCTGAGTAGAAAGTCTGTAAATACTAACCTCTTCCAACATCAGTAAGGTCTACATCATTCAGAGGTAAATCATCTTCAGTAAGTAAGGTTTTTTTCCTCATCTGAGTAGATTCATGTTAAGTTCTTCAGTAAAAAACTGTGAACTTCAGAATGGCAGCCGTGAAAGACCCAAAGCCTACAGCCTCTGCCTAACACCTCACTATTAGTGAGGCTTAATACTCCTTATGTGAGTGCTTATGAGCACATACCTGTACCTACAATGAGTAGCTGGCATCTTGCTCTTGTTAAAGATCTGTTGGGCTGCTGCTGGGTTAAGGCTTTCCTTGCATGAGCACATCAACCTCTGCTGCTGGCAGTCTTCTATGGTCATGATATTTTTTCTGTAATCAGTACCATCATGCAGGAGAAGACAGACCTGCATGTAATCTTTGCGTCTGGTTCTGAGCTGTGTCTCTCCATAACATAGCTCATCATGGCCAGACACCTTGGCAAGCATGCCCACATGCTATCCAGTTGCTACTAGGGTGAAAGAGGAAAGAAGGGGTGCAGTTCTTGGCTCCTTTTGCTGAATTGTCTGTTTGGCATAGAAATAAATTTAGGAAAGCAGTCTGGCAGAAAAGGACCTGGGGGTTCTAATTACAGTTGCCTGAACATAAGCCAGCAGCGTGTCCAGGTGGCCAAGAAGCCCAGTGGCATCCTGGCCTATATTAGAAAGTGTGTCCAGCAGAAGTAAGGAGGTGAATGTCCCCCGTCTACTCAGCACTGGTGAGGCCACACCTTCAGTACTGGGTCCAGTTTTGGGCACCTCTGTACAAGAGAGACATCGAGGTGCTGGAGCAAATGCAGAGGAGAGCAATGAAGCCGGTGAAGGGCCTGGAGAATAAATCTTTGAGGAGAGATTGAGAGAGTTGGCACTGTTTAGTTTGAGGAAAAGGATGCTTAGCAGGGACCTCATCCCTGGAGGTGGTTAAGGCCGGGCTGGATGAGGCTCTGGCCAGCCAGATCTAGGGTGGGCTGTCCCTGCCCGTGGTAGGGGAGTTGGAACTGGATGATCCTGTGGTCCCTTCTAACCCAGGCTGACTGTATGACTTGGTCTAGGTGATCCTGCTGTGGCAGGGCAATTAGACTAGATGATCTTTCGGGGTCCCTTCCAATCCCTAATTATTCTCTAATTCATTGCTCTCTACAAGTATCTGAAAGGACACTGGAGAGATGTTGGTGCTGGTCTCTTCTCACAGGTAATTACTGAAAGAACCAGACGAAATGGTTTCAAGCTTCAACAAGGCAGATTTAGATGAGACATCAGGAAAAAATTCTCCAAGCAGAGAGTGGTCAGGCACTGGACTGGGCTTCCCAGGGTGGTGGTTGAGTCACCATCCCTGGATAAGTTTAAAGGAAGCTTAGATATGGTATTGGGGGATACAATTTAGGAATGAACTTGTAGAGTAGGGTTGATGGTTGGACTCGATAATCCCAAGGGTCTTTTCCAACCTGAACCTGATTCTTTGATTCTGTGAAATGAGAACCGTGCTTTAGCTATCCCTAGTGTTTGCTTATCTTTGTACATACATTCCCTCCATAAAATCTGTAAATAGTGAGGAAAAAGTCCTTGCTGTGGAGTATGTTTTTTCTACCAAGAGCTTTTTCAATAATATCTGAAGTGATTGCCTCAGGAAAGGTTGTACAACCAATTGGAAAACTGATCAAGATGAAAACTCATATCAAGAGGTGCAAAGAATGTCAAAACCAAGGATTGAATAAAGGAGCTCTGACTAAAAATCCTGTGATTTCTGAAATATACATGGCTGGCTGTCCTGCAGTTTAATTCCAGTCAAAACCCAGTGTGACCTTCATAGCCACGTTTGTACTTGGGACCATTGCTAGGTGATGTTTGGTCAGATGTGAGCATGAACAGAGGAAGTTTATCTCTTCCCTCTGTCAAATACCATGGTGAAACACCATGACAGGAAAAACCAGGTCAAGACAAAGCCTCATTCATTACAGGAATTTCTCTGAGCAATTTTCTTTTAGATTGTCCCATCTTTGACACACATATCCACGTCTTAGTGGGACAGGAGTATTAATTTTCTTGGTTCATGAGACATTCAGACATGATGAAAATAGCCATCTATTTACACATCTGGAAAAGGAAGTGATCTATAAAGCTTTGAGAACACCATTGATGCTATCTAATAATGCTGATTATGGAAGCAATATGATCAAATTGTTTTATGAGTGAAACTTGTGTAGACTTTGGGCTTGTTAAATCACAGCATGGCTTCATGCTCTTTCAGCTGTGTGTTAATTGAATCTGACCTGTGAGGAAGTTTGTTACAGCTTGTCTCTACAGAATTGTATCCAGTCTTGTTGTTTTCCTAACTGGGACTCTGATTAACGTTAAATTCCCTCAGACAAATTTTGTCGTTGTTAACATTGAGTGGCATTAGAACAAATTAGATTTCAGCTTTTTATAATTTTAAGTCATTTTCAAAATGACATCATACGCAAATAATAAATAATCACTAAGGATAACTCTGATATTCTTAATGTAAAGATTTCCCTTAAAATAGTTCACTTAAAAATAAGTTTTATCTCACGAGTATTCTTATCTGTTATCTGATACTACAGCTTTTCCCATAGGAAATGCAATATATTTTACCTTTTCATTTTTTATATGTTTTGTATGCTATTTTGTATATTCATTTGAGAAAAGATCTTATCCCCAATGTGATTTAAAGCTTACATTGGTCTCTTAAAAAACTCCTCAGCTGACACCACAGTATGAACTTAATAACATCAAAAAATGTTGGAATTTTTAGTTACTGTAACTGCGCAAATAAAGAAAATGTATTTTGGGTGAAAAAAAATAAAACAAGGAAAAGTGAGTTTTGGTTTCTAATCCACTAAACATTACATGTATTGGCTCAGTTATACTATTTGCTCCATGAAACCAGGAAAAGTATAAAGCTACTCTGTTTATTTCACCTGCAACTTTCCATTTGGCTTTGTGTGCAACTCTCACTCTACTCTTAGAGATATTTGTCCGTCCTCCAGTCAAATAAACATCTATGAATATTGAGCAAGTACAAATCTCCTTGAAAAAAAAAAAAAATCAGTGTGTATCTCTCCGGAAATCTTGAAATGTTCTTTTTTTCCCCCTGAATAATGCTAGTCTTCCCAAAATGCCAGATTTTGGTGAATTGTCCCCTCATCAAAATGCATTTAGCCAGTCTTGCTGTAAATGCAAAATTATGTAAAAGTAGCTAAAAATATGAGTTTATTAATTCTAGGCAAACCTCAATAAAATATTATTTGAGAAACCAAAAGAACTGAGGTGCTCTTTCCATTTCCAGGATGGGCAGAAAAGATCTTGGTTTTCAGTCTTCCAAACTAATTCATACCCAGAGCAACCAATGCAGTTGCTCCATGTGATGCACTTCTGGGTATGCTTTAGCACCATCTAGCAACCCTCCAAGATACTGCACATCTTATAGAATCACAACATCGTTAAGTCTGGAAGAAACCTCCAAGACCATCAAGTCCAAATGTCAAATGTCTTGTGAATGTCCTCAAGAAGAAATCTAGACTATGGCTTTTAGTTGCCTGAAGTATAGTCATAGATGTCCAGTGTAGGGCAACAAGAATGACGTAGGAAGTGGAGCACCTCTCTTATGAAGAGAAGCTGAGGGAACTGGGTCTCTTTAGCTTGGAGAAGAGGAGACTGAGGGGTGACCTCATTAATGTCTATAAATACGTGAAGGGTGGGTGTCAGGAGGATTGAGCCAGGCTCTTCTCAATGTCTCTCAGTGTCATCTAGTGATAGGATGAGGGCCAATGGTTGTCAGCTGGAGCATAGCAGGTTCCATATAAGTATGAGAAGGAATAACTTCTCAGTGAGGGTGATGGAGCACTGGAAACAGGCTGCCCAGGGAGGTTGTGGAGTCTCCTTCTCTGGAGACGTTTAAGACCTGCCTGGATGTGTCAGGGGGATTGGACTAGATGATCTTTGGAGGTCCCTTCCAATCCCTAATGATTCTATGATTCTGTGTTGCCAAATAACATGCTTTAATATGAATTAATACCCAGGTGTACTGGGGCAAGTCAAGATAGGATTTCTAAGCACATAACACTTGCAAACTGCGCATCAGTGGGGCTGGCAAGCACTAACCAGACTTGTTTGTACACAGATTGTGACTCACCTTTTGCTGATCCATACACACTTTTATTAGGTATGTGCTGATATGGCATCACTCAGGGTTCTCTTACCTGGCAATAAATGAACACGAGAGGGTGAGCATTACAACTGGATACCTTTATGTGAGTTGCATGAAGCTCATTCTTTCACAGGAAGTCTTTTAATGCAAATTAGGCTTAGGAAAACTTCCTGTGGTACGTAGCTCTGCATTGCCCATTTTTGCCACTATTTCTGTGAAGTGGCTGTCAGCCAGTGATCAGCAATTTCCTTCTACTTATGTACATCCAAGCACTGGGCCAGACACCAACCGGTAGCTAAGACAGCACAGGTTTGAACTGCTACAAAAGCAGCAGCATTCTCAAGCAGTAACACTGATGTATAGTAACTTCTGACTGCTCCTAAGGATATGCACAAGAACTGAACACTAACAAAGTTAAAAACATCTTTCTGCACAAGTGCACATAAAAAAAAAAGAACAAATGCAAAGATTTTCTTTGTTCTTTCAAAATTAGAAATAAGTTTGTCCAGAAGGAGGGAACAAACTATACAACACTTATGAATTGAGTCCTGGAGAACAAGATAAAAGAACGTTGAATGCTTCTATGCACATTGAAAGTCTGGCTGCAATGTGTGGGGGTTTCAGTGTCCAAGAAAGTTAAAGTCCTTTCTTCTCAAACTAAGCAGCGTGTGTACCAAGACTCATAGTAGAAGAAAATCCCCCAAACACACCATATCACAGCAACTTTATCACACATTCAAGCACAGCTTTCAGGATTTCATTTGGAGGTTTCCACAGCTAATCTACTGCATGAACTACAATGCCAAATCCCTTATAGAAGTAAGAGTCTTCAGTTGGTTCAGAGGATCTTTCTGAACTAAAAAAACCTCAACAGAAATGAAACTTTCTACTAGAATCAGACCTGTTTTGATTGAAGTTTCATTGGAAAGATTTTCTTCATTTCCATGTGGATTTCCTTGATAAAATTCTACCAAAAAAAGTCTAGAAAAGTGCTTGATGAAGCCACATCACCCAAGGGAAGAACCATTATGTCTAAATAACCTCTGAGAATTGGTAGTTAAAATTATAGTGGACAGCCTCTAATCCACTGCATTGGTTTGCTATATTTTTAGAAATCTTTTCCTCATTTCTGAACAAAACCTTGTTTTTTACAACATAATCCCATTATTTCTTGTCCTATCTACCCTGGGCAAGGAGAAATAGCTCTCTCTTGGGCTTAGACAAAGTTGTTACTGAGTACCTTCTTCAATCTTCTCTTTAGGCTGAAAGTTCAAATTCCTTCCAGCTTTACTCACAGGTTTTTAAAGCTCTGATCACTACTGACAAGCTCATGTCACTCGAGGCTTAGAGCATTCCTGTGGAGAACACGAGCCCTTGCTTTGCCGAGATCAGATACAACGAAAACTAAAGTGAGTAATACTGCCTTAACAGGTACGTGTCGCTGCAAAGCAGTAACTCTGACCCGTTCCACACACACTCTCATTAGTGGACAGCTTTGAAGGTGCACAGTGATCCTGGCCTAACTTCAGCATAAATGTTCACATTAGTTAACAGTCTTATTTTGCATCACTCTTCTGAGAGAAAACAATGAAATATGCATAATATTTTGACATCTGTACCTTGTCTCCTCTTTAACAATGTTTGCAGGCTACCAAGAAAGTCGTCAGTCTGGGATTGCTTAAAAACTGAGTTGAACTCAGGGGTTTTAACGCATCCTGTCTGTAAACAGAAGAAAAAATGAAGACATTTCTCCTGAGAAGGTCTATGTCCTCTGTATCATGTTAAATAATTAACAGCACTCGCCATGCCAGCAGTTATTCAGAAACATCTCCTGGAGATGGTCTCTTGCCCTCAACAAATACATTGATTAATTTTGACAAATGTCATTGTCGCGGAATTGTGCTTATTTCTGGTAGCACATTTAATGATCTGCAGAGCATGCCTCTTTCTAATACTTAACAGCTATAGAAAGTTCCTCCTACACACCACAATTACAGCATAGTCTGTAAAATAATTAGGCACAATGAAAGAATGTCAGGCAGGAACAAGAGTTCCTAACACCACAATAATTCCAGCAATAATTGAGCAAACTAGGGATCTATTCAGAAAGCTGCTCAAAGACAGAATTTCAATGCTAACGTTATTTTTTGAAGTCAGTTTATAAGAAATATTACATATGGGTGAAATTCATATAAATAAAATATGCTGCTTGCATATTTATAACATAACATTGCTAAATTAGGATTCCAATCCAGAACCAAAACATGTTACAGGTATAAACTCGTATGTCAGACTCAGTTAGCTGATATGAAACCCCATTAATATAATTTAAGTTCACAGGCTATTTCAGCAACGACATCTCCATATTACTTCTAGGAGAAATAGAGAAGCTTTTAGGGTAAACTAAACTTCAATGGAACAACAATGCATTTAATAAGGAGCATAACTGATATAGTTAGCAGAGCCTATGATAGTTTGAGGATGGAAATTCAAGCCCCAGACCAAGATCATGTCAGAGGTACTATCCATGCAAGGCCTCTGCAACAAGCTTCCTGCTCATCAGAGATGCCAGCAGCATCCCATCTTTGTGTGTCGCTGGCCACAGGCACTAGCTGAACAGGGACATTTCATTCCACAGCCAAGTTTTCCTCTTCAGTCTTCAGTGGGTATACAATCACAACCACAGTTAGTTTTGGTGACATTTTGGGAAATCCTGCACGAAGCTTCAGCAGAGTTGTCTCCAATAAGAAGCTTGTAACACATCGCATTATCTCTTGGCAACGGACACCCACCTTGTATCAAGTCCATCTTTTATTACTGACTTTTCTCTTTGACCGTGGAGTCTTTGCTTGGTGAAACAGATTTTTCTGTATCTTTTCAATTATTAATGTTCAAAGTGACATTGGACTTTTCTCTCACTAGATTGTGGCTTTTAGTTCAGTTACTATTCCACTTTAGTAAAAGGGATTTCCCCGTTTTCCAAGTGTTTGATCACAAAGAAGGCAAGCTGCAGAGAGTTCATCAAAATCTCAGTGGTCTATGAAAGAATGTTTGGTTACTGTATGGGTGGAAACATCTTCTGTTGTTAGAGCCACTTCTGTTACGTCAACTGTATTGAGCAGCACACAATATTCCAGGTTTTATATAGTAATTGCCTTAGAAAAGACTGGGGAAGAGAGGGATACATAAACACTTCAGACCTTAGCCTTGTTGCTGCTTCTCTCTCCTTTTTACTTGCTGTTCCTGTTTCATACACTTGCTTCATATACGGTTATTTAACAAAATGCAAATGCCTCTGTGCAGCCAGGACCTTTGTTCTTTATCCTCTGAGTTATTAATATGTGGTAAAAGGAGTCTGAGGATGCCATCCACGAGGACATGAGCATCAAGCTACAGACTCATGAATCAAGAAATTAAGTTGAAGTCATGAAGTCAGAGCAATTCACACTGTAGTCACTGCATTCAGTTAAGTAGACTTTGTCCATAACATTTGGCCATAAAAGACTTCAAAGCAGGAGAAGAATGGGATAATAATACCTGATGGCAGTAGTAGCATGGAACAAATAATGATTCACAATTAGGAACTTATCTGGCCTGCTCGAGCAGATCATGCTATTCTGAGATCCCTGCTTTATTTTAAGTCACTTTGGGATAATAACCCATCTGACAACCACGGAAAGAGAGAGCAGTGAAGATTTGCACGGTGGAATATGTTGTTATGCTGTATCAGTTGCAATAAGCACACCTTTGGTTTTCCCTTTCCCTGAGCTGATAATGTGTGTAACAAAGGAGGATGCAAATTACAAACTGTTCTTTTAAATACTCAACACAAAACAACAAAACCCCAAGAGAACACCGTGCTGTAACATTTGCCTGCTCTGGCTATGGATTCTAACTCAACACTTCAATGTTAATTAAAAAAGAGGTGGATAAGATCAAAACCAGAATCACACAGAATCACAGAACATTAGGGATGGGAAGGGACCTCCAAAGATCATCTAGTCCAATCTCCCTGCCAGAGCAGGACCACCTGGACCAAGTCGCACAGCAACATACCCAGGTGGATTTCAAACACCTCCAGAGAGTCACAGGATAAAACATGATGACAGTGTGTGTAGTTGACACATACCAGAAAGGGTGATAATTCAGCAAAAGGCAAATGGCATTTCTTACCAGGTTCGCATATACTTGGTCTGTAAAAAGCTGCCAGCCTGCTGCACAGCTGTGATCCAGCCAGCTGCCCTCTCAGGTCACTTTGGTGATGCCACCCTGCAGCCCAGGGGCCACAGATACCTCACCCCGAGACTGGCTGAGTGTGACACATAAAGCAGAAGCAATCAAGTCAAATGAAATATTTCCCCCACCACTTCTTTAATTGTGATTATGAAAGGGTGTGTGCAGTCACAGGAACACCGAGATGGTGGCTGACTGCTGGCGCTGTGTGAGCGCACACGCACAACCAAACGCCTCGTGCTGTAACCGTCACTCAGTGCAGCAACACGCTGCAGCCGCTATGTTCAAGCGCTGCTTTTGCTGTGATCGTAATTGGCAGATAGTACAAAAGCTGTCTGTTTCTTTGTAAAAAAACCTTTGCTTTCCAGAAGAACTAACTACTTCCTGTGACTTCTGAGGTTAGAACAGTCCTAATAAAGACCAGTTTGATTCTGAGCTCTGAGGAAGGACCCTGTGATGTGGTTTTTGAGCATGATTTTCAATATGTCAGGAGACCAGCGTGTTTTTTCTGATTTGTTCTAATCTGCTTTCTTCTGGAAAGAAAACAGAATACATTAAGCTGCAAAGTCAGAATGACTCCTCCAAAGCTTGCGTGTAAACCAAACCCCAAACATGCTTATCTATGGTAGGCAAAAGGAGGTGCGGAGTTACCATCAACCTGATGAGAGGTCTGCTATCTGGGTAGAAAAAGGTGCTCACAAAAGATTAGAACCATGTTTCTAGCTGTGTGTGATGTTATTACCTCCACACATACCATTTACTAAATTAACTTTTTTGGGAAAAGTAAATTAAAAAAAATGGATGTCTATTTAACTGAAAATTATTTGTAAAGAATGCTTTACGAACTATCAATGTTATAGCTTAATAAATATGTTCATGACTTTGCTTATGAGGACATCCCTTATGTACCCTTTTCTTTAATAACATGTTTAAAAAGCAGGCTGTTTGTATTTGCTATTGAGTTAAACCTAGATGACCGTGAACAATTTAGGTTTGCTCTGTTCAGTAAAAAGAAGGATTTTTTTACCAGTGTGTTGTAATATGAACAAATTAAAACTTTTCAAGTAAGAATGCTGAACCAAATGCCTGTCTGTGTCAAGGACTACAATATATATGTGGCCCACCACACATTTGGAAATATCAGATCTCTGATGCCTGATGCCCTGAGATGGGATTTCACATCGTTCCAGTCCTTTCCCATCAAAGAGCCACACTTCTCCTACTCTGGGCCAGACAGAGTCAGCTGGACATATCCTGGTGACAGATTTTTCTCTCCTTGGGTAGGCTCTCACGTGCCAAAAGAGAATTGGTCAACAATATGCTGGAGATTTTATTTTGTAACAGGGGAACTTCAAGCACCTCCAGTTGAAGGCTTACTGCTAGAAATTTAAGTTTTGATCAAAATGTCTGTTGTCCTTGTTCTGCTCTTCTGTGAGTTGTTACCATGAAAATCTGGGGTGCATTATTTTTTTGTGCCTACATTTTCTCTTTTCTCATGTAACAGCTGATGTTTACTAGAATGCTTTGACTTGTGGAGCAAAAAGAGCATAATGTTATGACTGCTTACACAAAAGTTAGTTTTGATGCTACCCAGTACATTGAACAGTCTGTTACTCCTTTCGCAGCCAGGCAAAATCTACACACTTGTGCATTTTTGGCAGTAATGTGTGTTTTGGAGAAAAGCTGCTATTGTTTTGATGCCTGATATCATAGCAGGCCTTAACTCTTACATGTAATCTGCACTGGAGCACTTATGGGTATTGGCTTCAGAGGTGTTTTACCTGAATTTTTGCAGCACAATCTACAAAATGTATTTTAAAAAAACCACATAAATAGAGCTCCAAAGTTCCAAGCAATCAAAACCATTGAAAAACCTTCATTTAAGAACTGTATTAGTGCGAAATGAAAACGAACCCTTCATCAAAACAGAATTTATAAAGCTCTCCCCACTGTTTCCCGCTCCCACTCCTTAATGTCATTGATTCAGTATTAAGTCTTCAGCACAAGTAAGAAATAGATGTCTTTCTATTCAGGAGAAGAACAGTCTAGGCATTAACATGCAGGTAAGAATATGGAGCTTTCTGCATTATCTGTGTTTTTGCATGCTCTTTATATTGAGAAATAACCCTCTAAATTAAAGTAGTCTAGGCCAGCTATGTGGACAGCTTCATATTTTCTGTACTTAGATAACAATTTTACACAGTTTACACAGTTTATTAGGGCTGGAAGGGGCCTTCAAAGGTCATAGGGTCCAACCCTCTTGCTCAAGCAGGAGCCGAAAAGCAGAACTGCCTAAAAAGCCTAAATCAACTACACAAAAATGCTTCCAGATAGGTCTGAAACCTATCTGGAGAAAAGGACTCCACAACATCCCTGGGCAACCTGTTCCAGTATTTAATAACTCTTACTGTAAAGTTTTTCCTTATATTGAGGTGAATCTTCCTGTGTGCAAGCTTGTACCCATTACAATGTGTAGGGATGCAACTAGAAAAGCCAAGGCCTCCTTGGAATTAAACCTTGCAAGAGAGGTCAAAGGCAACAAAAAAAGCTTCTTCAAATATATAGCAAGTAAAAGTAAAACTAGAGGCAGCGTAGGCCCCCTGCTGAATGAGGTGGGTACCCTGGAGACAGAGGATGCAGAGAAGGCAGAGATACTTAACACTTTCTTTGCCTCTGTCTATACTGCTAAGGGTTGTGTTGACATTAGACCCCAGACTACAGAGGAGGTTGAGGCAACAGGTGAGCCTGCCTTGGTTGATGAGGATTGGGTTAGGGATAAGTTGATCAAACTGGATGTGCACAAATCCATGGGCCCAGACGGGATGCACCCACGTGTGCTAAGGGAGATGGCGGAAGTCATTGCTAGGCCGCTCTCCATCATCTTTGCTAGGTCCTGGGAAACAGGAGAGGTGCCTAGGGACTGGAAAATAGCAAATGT
>VXBP01008196.1:530878-560262 GCA_013400115.1 Rhinopomastus cyanomelas
TGTCAGTGATACCACCCAGATTTGTGTCGTCAGTCCCTAGGCACCTCTCCTGATCCCCAGGACCTGGAAAAGATGATGGAGAGTGGCTTAGCAGTGATTTTGCCATCTCCCTTAGTGCACACAGGTGCATCCCATCTGGGCCCATGGATTTGTGCACATCCAGTGTGATGAACTTATCCCTAACCCAGTCCTCATCAACCAAGGCAGGATTGTCTCTTGCCTCAACTTCCTCTAGAGTCTCATCAGTCTGGGGCTTGAGATCAGGACAGCCCTCAGAAGTGCAGACAGAGGCAAAGAAGGTGGTGAGTATCTCTGCTTTCTCTGTGTCCTCTGCCTCCAAGGCACCCACCTCGTTCAGCAGGGGCCCTACATTGCCTTTAGTTTTAGTTTCACCTGCAATGTATTTGAAGAAGCCCTTTTTGTTGTCCTTGACCTCTCTTGCAAGGTTTAATTCCAAGGAGGCCTTGGCTTTTCTAGTTGCATCCCTACATTCTGTCACCAGACCCTTATAATTACCCCAAGTGGCCACCCCCTCCTTTCATGAACTATAGGCTTTCTTCCTCTTCTTCAGTTTGCCCAGCAGCTCCCTGTTAAACCACACAGGTCTTCTGGCTCCCTTCCATAACTTCTTTCCTGTTGGAATGTTCTTTTCTTGTGCTTCAAGAAAGCAGTTTTTGAATGTTAACCAGCAAGCTCCTTTACCTGCCAGGACCCTGTCCCATGGGATTTCCCNACAATCTGCAAGGATGTCAGTGATACCACCCAGATTTGTGTCGTCAGTCCCTAGGCACCTCTCCTGATCCCCAGGACCTGGAAAAGATGATGGAGAGTGGCTTAGCAGTGATTTTGCCATCTCCCTTAGTGCACACAGGTGCATCCCATCTGGGCCCATGGATTTGTGCACATCCAGTGTGATGAACTTATCCCTAACCCAGTCCTCATCAACCAAGGCAGGATTGTCTCTTGCCTCAACTTCCTCTAGAGTCTCATCAGTCTGGGGCTTGAGATCAGGACAGCCCTCAGAAGTGCAGACAGAGGCAAAGAAGGTGGTGAGTATCTCTGCTTTCTCTGTGTCCTCTGCCTCCAAGGCACCCACCTCGTTCAGCAGGGGCCCTACATTGCCTTTAGTTTTAGTTTCACCTGCAATGTATTTGAAGAAGCCCTTTTTGTTGTCCTTGACCTCTCTTGCAAGGTTTAATTCCAAGGAGGCCTTGGCTTTTCTAGTTGCATCCCTACATTCTGTCACCAGACCCTTATAATTACCCCAAGTGGCCACCCCCTCCTTTCATGAACTATAGGCTTTCTTCCTCTTCTTCAGTTTGCCCAGCAGCTCCCTGTTAAACCACACAGGTCTTCTGGCTCCCTTCCATAACTTCTTTCCTGTTGGAATGTTCTTTTCTTGTGCTTCAAGAAAGCAGTTTTTGAATGTTAACCAGCAAGCTCCTTTACCTGCCAGGACCCTGTCCCATGGGATTTCCCCTAGCAATTGCTTGCAGAGGCCAAAGTTGGCCCTCCTGAAGTCCTGGGTTGTGATTCTGCTAGCTATTCTGTTCCTACCACATTCATTCAATTCAATTGTATTTCCACTTCTGACAATATTTGTTCTGGGAGCAGATTTTGTCCTGATCTGCAGCTCCTGAGCTACTCCTGTTTGCTGCTTGCTCATGCAGGGGTTGTTTCCTACTATCTGTCCTACGCAAGAGTTTGGCTTCCTTTGCCCCTTGAGCACAACCCTTGATATAGGTGGACTGGCCAGGGAAATAACATATTTACACTTTAGTCTCAAGATTCAGCAGTGCAAGAGTAATACTTTAAATCCCTAAAAATATGTATAATAAATTGAAATAACTTTCAAATCACAAGTAAACACAGACCATGTTCTTGTTATCATGTGTTACTTTTGAATTGTCAATATCTGGGCAAAACTATAAGGACATACAGTCATACACCCTCTTGTTCAGTAAATAAAATAGAGCTTCCTTGCCGTAAAGATTCTTTGTGAAATGTATAATTAGGTATCAGTAAACAGTGACATTAACCCCTCTATACATTGTTTATTCAGCACTAAAACCTACTGCATTGAAGGGCATGGTGACCACACTGCAATTATCTGGAGAGATAAAGCCAAATCTAACTCTATTTGTTATGCAAAAGCAGTCAACAGTCAAGTTAATAACATTTTTGCCATTAACATTTGTAGATGGAACTGAAAGAAGCTAGAGCAGGGTGACCTTTTTTACTATACTAGTTACTATTTGACAAGAAAACATTCACAGATTTAACATCCACTGAGAAAGAAAAATCGTAAGTACCAAATTCTGAGGTTATAAAAGAGCTCAGTCTTTTAAAAGACAGTTTTTCCAGACTGGGGACAGCAGGATTTTGTTCTGAGCTTTTAAATGATTAAACTCATAAATAGTTTTGAAGATGCAAAGTTAAGAAAATAGTAAATAAAGGGCTTTGAAGGATTAACGGTAGAAAAGATTCCACTAATCACTGCTTATGAAGGGGTGACCTTCAACATAAATAGAGCTGTTTTGTCAAACCCAAGTCAATTTGATGGAAACAGAACTAACAGGGAATAAAATCACAAATCGCCTGCAATCAAAATGCTTTGTGCAAGGTTATAAAAACATTCAGTACATCCATCAATGGTAGGGCACTCGTATATTTTGGTCTACGGCAGTGAAGTGCGCGATCTAATAGACTCATAGTGGCTAAGGCCAAAAGGACACCTAGCTCATTTATCTGACCAACACATAGGACACCACGTCTTCCCCCTACACACCACTACACTGAGGCCAACAATTCCTGTGGGATAGACTGTGGTTTTATCATAAACTCAAATGCTTGCATGATCTGTGGAATAAGGTTATAGACTCAGAGAGTGCTCCTGTCACCAGTATGTCCATATGGGTCATGTGGTCCACTGTAAGACAGCGGTTTGAATCTCCTATGTACCAAGGAGGCAAGTTAAAAGGGCTACCTCCATTCTCATCTATATGAGAGCTCCAGATAGCTTTACTACCAAACAAGAGATTGACATATGTAGTGCCTGGTCCTAGAGAGTGGAGAGAGCCCTTTCCAGTCTCAATCGTAGACCCCACACACTCCATAAAAAAAACCCCGTCTTGGCTGGCCTCAGAATTTTCTTCTGTCTTTCACTGTTCTGTGATGGGAACAAAACCTTCAGACCCTGTTCTGGGGGAGACACATCTAGTATAATTCAGTTGATCTGTGCTTCAAGGAAGCTTTGAGAGGGCTCCAGGGTCTGACTGGCCTGCATTAAATACCTGATGCATTGAGAAAATAGTGAAAGTTGAAAGCTTAGCAGAGCTGTGTCCCTTCTGAACACAGATCACTATCCTATCACCAGGCACTACAACTGCCTTTCCTTATACAAACTAAGATAGTCTTCACTTCAGCCATCACACTTTCAACATGGTTTTCAACATGGCTTTTTTCTACCTGCTTCATCTTTACCTTTTCATTTATAGTGTTTCAATTGTTACTGCAAATGCCTGAAAGTTATAGAACACTATACCTAAAGGGAAGTTATTGCTTGTTATTAGCAACTTAACTGTAGAACTGATGAAGCATAAAGAATATCAAAACAGATGAGGAAAATAAAAAGAGAGCTGAAAAGGAAACAGAATCTCTTGTCTAGATACATCCCAGTTTTAGTTAAACATATATATCACACACCCTGTATATTTCTGAGTACCAACTTGTCTAGAAAATCCATCATTAATTCAGACCAAGTTTCTTCCTCTCTCTACTTCAGAAGAAAGAAGAATGGGAAGTGGTCATAATAGCCTAAGCCTGTTTCTGACCAAGAAATGCATGATCACTCGATGTCATACATATGGGATCATCCAGGCTATCTCAGGATAAAGTGGATTATAAAACTGAACTCAAAACAGGTATGGGACACTGTTTGATAAATGAAGAGGAGCTCAACTGGGATGGTCAAGTTTGTTTAAGTTTTATCTCTGTGTTAGTAACAAGAAGTAGGATCCTGGAGAGGGAAGAAGAAAACTAACACAACCGCAACCCCAAACCTACAGTCTGTTTACTCATTACATCATGCAAAATATCAGTTCCTTTTGCCCCAAAGGTTACGATAAGAACTGGAGGGGGTAGGATATGGGAAAGAGAAAGTTATTTTTGACTGGAGATAAGAGAAACTAAGAAAGTGACTATGGAAGATAACATTTTTCTGGGATAAATAGGTCAAGAGCTGAAATATGTTCTTAGTATATAGATTTTTCATCAACTAGTAATAAAATCTGACAGCATCTTGACCATTTCTACCATTAAAAAAGCACTTTAACAAATTTCTGCTTTAATTCAGAATGCCTTTTTTAACATATTTTCCAATTTATCAGTGTTACTTATTGTTCTCTCTGAATCACCCAGAGACACAACTGGCATTAAGTTTTCTTCTCCTGCCCCCCGCCATCCTCCCTTCTGGGTTGTGATTATATCACAGCACTGGATTATTCTACCCAAACACTACCTATTGATCTGAAAAGGACAAAGATGCAATTCATTCTACTGCTGGTGTTCCCTGAGGGACTTACTTTACAGATCAAGCAAGTGTGTGCCATAGCCAAACTATGAAGTAAGTGGACATCTTGTAAATGGGAACTTGTGAGGTTTTTCATTTAATTTTCCTATGACATTTCAAAGTAACTGGGGCAGATCACCTTAAAGTAATGGAAAGGCAGAGAAACCTCTACAAAGAATATTGTTAGGCCGCGAATGGTGTTACCTTTCGTATTCAGTGACCAGGGAGTTTTTCTATCTTAAAGTGAGGAAAAAAAAGGAGTAATTAGACTCTTTAGTGGTGAACTGCAAGTATATGAGTGACTTGAGACAACTGTATATTCACAAGGTCAGTTCAACATTCTTATTAATTTAGACCTGAGATTATTTCCGTTATGAACAAATAATATTGCCTTTGTGGAGACTCCTGAGTTGTAAATAAAGTGACAGACTTTTATGCCAGTAATTGGGTGGTATTAAGTTATTGAGAGGTGGGCTGAAGGGGCAAGGTAACGTTAATGAAAGCTCCTGCACAGTGCATGTACTTGGAAGGAGTACAAAGGTATAACTTGTCTGGGATGGCCTGTTTCAGCAGTCAGTAAGAAGATTAATATGATGGTGTCAAACAGAGATAATTGATATCAATTTTACATATTTAAGTTTCTATCAAGGAAGTGCACTGAAATCAATCATTCCATTTACGGTGACAAGTAGGTGTAATAGCAGCAGAATTTTTAGGTTTAATTTTTTCATGAAGTGTAATAAGCTGTTATTCTGAATTATCAAGACTGAACTGGCAGACTGCAGATCACACTTGGAGCCCAGTAATGCTTTTTGTATGAAAAGATAGTAAAAAAGAAGGAAAAATATTTTCTAAGAACTGTGCTGCCAGGAAATATGGTAACTGTATAAAAACTTTTCTGATGCAAGTGCATCACATTACTCTTTTCTTTCTGATAGGTCCCATGCAGAAAGTTTGTTCAGGTAGTGACACCAACACTACTGTTTCATGCACCTTTGCTAGCACTATCACACATTCCATTAGCACCTGCCATTGACCCAGAAATCTTCACTGTCTCCAGTGTGCTCTAAAGGCCTACAGGTTACTGAGGGCATTCAGCAAGCTTGGAGTTTTCAGTTAACAATGAACACATTGTTCATAAGCACAGACAATCCATCTCTTCCAAGTGAATCTTCAAAGGAAATCTTCCAAAGAAATACATTTCTCCTTGGGAAAGAGAGAGGTACATGAGAGGACTCCAGAAAGACTAGTGTGCAGACAGCAGTCACAACAACTGGAAAAGGCACTACCTTGATCATATGCAGAATCATGTGGGAACTCACAGTCCCTCCTATAATCTGCCCTGACTACTATGCTTAGTTAGGAATCATTAGGGATTGGAAGGGACCTCGAAAGATCATCTAGTCCAATCCCCCGCCACAGCAGGATCACCTAGACCAAGTCAAGGACTGTAATCGTGTGCTAAGGATGGTCCCAAGCCTATATGACCAATATAAACCCAGCCAAATCTTCAGTAGCTGTCTTATTAGGCATGCAATGAATTTCCATCACACTTTTGTCTTCTTTCAGAGATGTTTCAATAGAGCATTTTAGTCCCCTTCAGGTTGAGTATTGCATTATCATATTATTTCCAACTTACTCACAGTCCATTTAGCCACAAGCATCTTCCTACACATGTGAAAACTGGAAAAAATAATCAAACTTTTATGTAGTTAAAGACCTTGCCCTCCTGCAGCCTGACATTTAAATAAAGTTTTGGCAATCCTTTTCTCCTTCAGCATTTTTGTTTAAGTTTCCATTGTGCTGCACAAAAAATGGATATATAAATATATCACAATCCTCCTTATGTTTTTAATATTCCACTGACTAGAAGTCTATTAAAAGGTTCTAAAAAAGCCTTTCTCTGAAGAGACCATATATGTGTCACTGGAGTAAACTTAATGTTTGGTTCACTTACAAATAAAACTGAGAACGTCACACAGCAATTTCTACTTTGCAGTGATTTGTATCAGTTATTTGTCTTAATTTTTCAATGCCAGCAATGTATTTACAGGACCTATGTGGTAGGAGTGAATTTTTACTATTAGCCTTTTATAAATTTGAATATAATTTTCTAAAATCCTGCAAAAGGAAGCGAGGTTTCTTATTCCCATCTTCCTTCTTTAGATTACTATTAGCTATTAAAAACACAAACATGCACAAAACTTCATCAGTTTCAATATTTTATAGTATAAGTAAGAAAACAGACAAGTATTTGTACAACACCTGGATGTTAAAAAGCCCCAAAGACAGATACACTGCTTGGTGATGTTTACTCAGTTTAAGGGTAACACAGTGCTGTTGTATAAAAAACAGTCCATGACTGGGGTGTCACAATTCTGTATGGATGATGGCTTTTGCTGGACAGGTTTTATATGAGAGCTCATCAAACCTCCACATAGGCACCTTTCCAGTGCCTCTTGCTGCGATGCCTAGAAGCAGACTTGAGAGCATGGATGAGTGCTTCAGGCTCCAGAACCTTCCTCCCTTCAAAAACTCACAAAAAACCAAAAGAGATATGGCAAATGGGATTTTGGAGGTGAGAGTGTGTGTCAAGTTCACCTGATGCCCAAGGGCTCTGGGCCTCAGTTGAGCATGTCTGAAAGATCTTTTTTGCAAACCTACAGAAAACCTGTGTAGAAACTTCCTTTGAGGGACCACTAAAACAGTATGTTTTTCCCTATGCAATTTGAAACTTTTTTGTCAGAAGTTTTCTGGTACCATTCTTTGCACATTACACTTCTTGGAGCATGTTCATTTAAAGATCTATTTTGCATGGCAATTCCACAGACACTAAACCAGCACTAGAATCATAGAATCACTTAAGCGTGAAAGAAATCTTCAAAATCATTGAGTCCAACCATTAACTCTACCAAGCCCATGGTTAAACCTGGTACTTAATCTTCATACCTACACTGATTTTAACCGTGTCCAGGAATGGCAATTTCGACCCCTTTCCTGAGCTGCTTGTTCCAAGTCCTGATGACCCTTCCAATAAAGAAGTTTTCCTTATGTCTAACTTAAATTGGCACACCTTGAGGTAATTTTCTCTTGTCCTATTGCTTACTGCTTGTGAGAAGAGAACAACACCCACCTCTTTACAACAGTCTTTCAGATAGTAGACTATGTTTAACCAAGTCTATTGCCACAGGCAGATGAATGTGTGACTGCTACAGCTGCTTGAAACAGATAACTGACAATAAATGACAGGGCTGGACCACAGTAGTTTTAGTTAAGATCAGTATATTTTGATCTGAACCCACGCTTATAACTTTTAATATCCCTTATGTAAATCCTACAAGAATTACATCCCTTGCAACAAAGCAAAGCAGGTTTCTGGATTTTTTCTATTTATACAAATGCTAAAGCTGAAAACCAAAACTAGTGAACCTTAGAATATGCTAGTGTACCCATTCTCACTCAAAAGGTAGTAAAAATAAGCTCCAACTAGTCAATTATTTCTAGTCATAAAACCAAGTTATCATGAAATAAATATAATAGTGGCAAGAAGCCAGCAGTTGAAATAATATAGAACTAATTTATGCTTCTGTAAAAAAGGCCACAGTGATTAGATACAGTTAGGTAAAAAACAGGACAAATGACTTTAATGTTGGTTTTTTTATGACTGTTCATTTTCTACTCAGATAAAGCCTCTGCTTGTACTTCAGGCTGTTTCACATTCTTCTTTACCAAGCCTGCTTAGCTATACTCTGTGTTCTTTGCCACCATACATTTGGCCTTTTAAAAATCTCTTACTTATTATAGAAATACAAAAAAGCATGAAAAGACTCCACTTACACTGGGAGTGGAATATTACACTTACCGACACAGGAATGCATAGTATAGATATGAAGTTACATCAGGTTCAAAGCTCAAACACGTGCCCTGTTAATTTCAACCACATGTTGACTAGCCCTGGATTGTCTCACAGGCCTGCTGCTTAGGTGAAGAGCAACAGACAACGTTGAATAGACTCCCAGCAGGATGGAAATGTAATTGTCCTCCTTGTTTGGGGAACTGTAAAGCAAAACAGAGTTGCCCACATCATGTCATCTGAAATACGTCCCTGTTAGACAACATTAATAGGCAAGATACAATCTCTGGACATCTACACTAGAGCTGGTCCTTTCTGTGCCAGTAAATTCTGAAAAAGTAAATTTTGTATCTTTCACAAACATTAAATATTTAAATTCTCAAATTTACACAAGAAAGGAAGTAGCTGCTTTATAGAAGGGTACTTTCCTTTCAATAGAAGAGGCCAAGGCTGAAGTCCCACTTGACAAAGACTAGGGACATATTACATTTCAGACTGAGAAGGGCCTGATCAATTCTAGGTCCTATCAGACTTCTGTTTCAGACTCTCTTAATTCAAACCTGTCCACCCTGAAACTTGTTTATGGCTGCAGTTTAGATCCAAACTTTAAGTCTTACCTCCCAGAAGTGGCAAAATTTGGACAACCCCTAAAATTATAGCTATTTTTTCCCATTTCATTAGAATGTGACCACAAAGATAAACTAGATGTTGATAGTTCTCCATTGTGGAAATTAGCAAGACTTGAAAGTAGAGTCATTTACTACTTAACCAATAAAAGAACCCTTAGCTAATCCCCAAACCCTTGCAGTTTTGCGTGTTGGTGTTGCAGTTCGAAAATTACCAGAATTTTCAGATGTGCAGATTTGTGCTTTCATGAAGAACAAAAAGTTGTGTTACTCTCAGACGACCCCTTCCCCCAGTTACCTGTCATGGGGGAGGTGACATTGTCCCAAGACCTGCTCTAAAGGGTGTAGCTAGGTCAGCCCATAAAAGCAGACCATGATCTTGCTCCTGCCTCTTTTGCTGAGGGCTTTCAGCCCAGCATGGGGCTGCTGCTCTGTGCCAACCCCCACTCCCGTTCCCGGGGCGGTGAGGGGGAGAAGGTGGCTCGGCCACGGCTTCCAGCGGCTCCCTCCCCAATTTTCCCTGATGGAAACGGCATGGAGGGGGCTTGCCGGGTCCGCTCAGCTCCTGTAAACGGCAGAGTGGAGGAGGACGGCCCCTAGCAGTGCCAGCCCTGGCCCGGCATTGGCTGCAACTTGCCATGGCTTCTAGCGGCTCCCGGGGGACCCTGGTCCCACTGCTGCAGCCCTGCCACAGCTCTGCCACAGCTCTGCCACCGTGGGGAGAAGATGCAGCAGCTCCGTGTGGCTCTCCTGGCCCGGACCTGACACTGCACGATCCTGGCCATGGACCGGAGAAGCAAGACTTTGGTGCAGATTTACCATCACCACCGCCCACGGAGCAGCCCTTCAGCATTGCAGCGAGCTGGGGTACTCCTCTGTCTTCCTCCTGGAGCTGAGACAGGAGGAGGGAGGAGAGGGTCCTGGAAAATCCTCTCAGCCACGTGCAGAGTTGGGGGGATGGCCCTGCTGATGCAGCCATGCAGTCGGTTACCAATTGGGATCCCGCAGGTGGCCGGGGCTATGCAGCTGCTCACCACCATTTTAGAGAGACTGATCAACAGGAAGAGAGATTGTCATTTCTGCCACTGAGAAAGACTGGGGTGCTTAAGTATTGGGGGAGAATTCCTTCGTGCTTAGCCAAATGAAGCAGAAGGACTTGCGAATCCTTAAACCTCCTGCATGAAAGACAGAGTCTGGGTTCTTTGTTTGAAAGCAATGCTCCTGCACCAAGGGGTGCAGTTCAGGCCCTGAGGAATCAGGCCATCCTGAGAGCACTGAGCTGGAGAAGCTACGCTGAAGAACTGAAGAATTCACCAGTCTGCAAACACTTTGGGTCTCACTGTACCACAGGTACAAATAATAGAGAGGGTGGTGGTACTCGTCTCTACTTGACTGATGTGCCCTTTTCCCCCAGATCTCTAATGTGAAAAAAGACCCACAGGCCAATAAAATAGTGATCTCCCACTGTATTTTTCTCAGAATACATGATGACATTTGTGACACAGTATCTAGTTTGTGTGCACTAACTTGCTTAACCTTTTCTTCCTTTCTGTATACAGTTACAGAGTTAACAAACCCTTTTCCAGTTTCACAAAGCTATCCATTATCTGGCAAATTTATCCGAGATGTCATCGAGACCTAACTGCTTTGTTTTCTTTTCCTTTATCTTTAATTGTGGTCTTGAACCCACCACAGTTGGTGTGATGTTCAGTACCACTGGTATTGTCCTGACAGATCACACATTACCCTGTGTGTGTTTAAATGACTAAAAGCTTTGCTAAAATTATTAGGGAGTGAATTAACACTGATGTTAGCCATTCTAATTAATGTAAAAACCAAATACAGTCCTTAGAGGGGTGGTCTTTTTTGCATTAAACTGTTCATGTTAGACACAGAACCAGACCAGAAATCTTAGTTTAGTCAGACATAAGGAGATGGCATTTAGAACAAAGTGAGGGGGAAGACATTATGTGCTCTGGCATTATAAAAGTTAAAGAAAGCCCCAGATCAATTCTGATCCTAGTTCTTGCAAGTGAAGTTTCTCAGTGGTACAGCCCCATAGTTTTAGTGAGGCAATGGATGTATCAGTCTATGTATTTTGGATATCAAATTTAAAAAGGGAGGACTAAAGGTGAATCCTGTCTGGCTATGAAATACCATTTGAATCTGCAAAGTCAGAAAATAGTTAAGTTCTCCATAGGGGTGAGCATCAGTAAAGCTTTCAGGCTCTTGACAGCAACAGGGATCTTCACATGCTTAAGGAAGTTGAAAGTATTTACAGAAACCCTGAATAATCAGGAAAACAACTTTAATGAGGCAAATCTCAGAAAGCAAAAGGGTGAATTTTCTCCTCCTGAGTGGGTATTCTGATTTAGGAGGACAATAGTAATTGTTAAGATAATCTGTTGCTTTGATTGTTCATCATCTTATTTCTCCTTTTTATAAAGGTAAATAAATAAAGTTAAGATTGTAAATAGTCATAAGTTGTGACAAAATTTTGCTCCTGCCTTCATTATTAAAAACTATCTAGAAAGCTGGCTACACTTAGAAAGATAGAAATATTTCTTTGAAAATATGTTGAAAGATCTAAGCTGCTTCAGATTAACGAAAGGATGCAAAGGCAGGTGACTCCAACGATCTATGAGGTCTCTTCCAACCTTGATAATACTGTGATACTGTGATACTGTGATATCTAACAGAGATATAAAGATGAATCTGCATAAAACTGAGCGCTAAACTAAGTATGAAGGGGGGCAGGGGTGAAAAGGAGGTCACTAGAACGGAGCCTGAATGTGACAGGACTGAACTTTTGGGAGAGGAATATGTTAGCAAGATCTTACAGTCCTGTGTTCTGGCAAAGGAGGAGAATGACAGCCCATACTACATGAAGAATAAAAAGGTGGTTGAGAGGTTGCAAACATCTGAGTATGCTCAGGAGGGTATTAGGGCTTCTCCTTCCAAAAAGGTGCCCCAGCTGAGGTGTATCTATACTAATGCACACAGCTTGGCCAACAAGTAGGAAGACCTGGAAGCCATTGTGCACATGGAAAGCTATGATATAGCTGCCATCACAGAAATGTCATGGGTTGAGTCACAAATGTAGTACTGCAATTGATGATTACCAACTTTTCAAAAGAGACAGGTAAGGTAGGAGAGGTAGTGAGGTGGCTTTCTATGTTACAGAGAAGTATGAATGCTTAGAAAGTAATGATGGTGATAACAGGGTTGAGAACTTATGGGTTAAAATCAAAGGAAAGGCTAATAAGACAGATGTCATTGTGGCAGTCTGCTACAGACCACTCATCCAAGATGAAAAGATGGATAAGATACTTTATGGACAGTTGAGTGAGGTGTCGCAATCTCTACCTCTTGTTCTCATGAGGTATTTAAATTTCCATACATATGCAGGAAATATAATACAGCAGTGAGGGAACAGTCTAGGAGGTTTCTCAGCTCTGTGGGAGATAACTTCCTGACACAGATGCTCAGGGAGCCAACAAAGGGAAGTGCACTCCTTGACTTGCTGCTTGTTAACGAGAAGGTCTTGTTGGGGATGTAATGGTTGGAGGCCATCTTGGACAAAGCGATCAGGAAATATTACAGTTCCCAATTCCTGGTGAAGCAAGGAGGGAGGCCTGCAGAACTTCCACCTTCTGGAGGGCAGACTTTGGTCTCTTTCAGAACTTTGTTGAAAGAATCATTTGGGAGACATCCACAAAGGATGGGCACTCTTTAAAGAATTAATTTTAGAGGTGCAGAACCTGACCATCCCCAGAAAACTTTGGCTGGAACTCAAGAGCAAAAGAAGTTTATAGTCTCTCAAAGAGGGGGCAGGCAATTATGAGGATTACAAACACACAGTGAAGTTACATAGGGAGAAAATTGGGAAGGCCAAAAGCCAGTTAGAAATAAATTGACCACTGTGGTGAAGGATAACAAAAAGTTTTTATAAGTACATTAACAGTAAGGGGATGGGTAGGGATTATCTCCACACGTTATTAGATGCAGAGGGGAACACGGATCATGATAAGGCCAAGGTGCTTAATACCTTCTTTGACTCAGTGTTTAACAGTCAGACTAGCAGTTCCCTGAGTGCACAGCCTGCGAGGGAAGATAGGGATGGGAAACAGAATAGGCCCTTCATGATCCATGAGGAAATAGTTATGAACCTACTTCATGAGCTGGATACTCATAAATCTAGGGGGCCAGATATATTACACCCTAGAGTGCCGAGGGAGCTGGCAGATGTGGTTGCCAAGTCAGGCTCCATCATCTTTCAACAATCTTTGTTAACCAGGGTTGTCCCAATGGACTGGAGGCCGGCAGATGTGATGTCCATTTTCAACTAAGGCTGGAAAGAGGATCCTGGGAACTACAGGCTTGTTAGTTTCACCTTGGTGTCAGGGAAGGTTATGGAATAGATCATCTCAAGAGCCATCATGGAGCAATTAAAGGTCAACCAGGTGATCAGGCTCAGTCAGCACGGGTTCATGAGTGGCAGATCTTCCTTAACAAACCTCATTTCATTCCTTGATAAGGTGACCTGCTTAGTGGATGAGGGAAAGCCTGTCGATGTAGTCTATCGTAAGGCCTTTGACACTGTCCCCCACAACATCCTCATGGATAAGCTGGCTGCCCGTGGCTTGTGCTGGGGTCACTCCTGTTCAACATCTTTATCAATGATCTTGATGAGGGGATAGAGTGACCCTCAGTAAGTTTACAGATGACACCAAGTTGGCAGGGAGTATCGATCTGCTGGAGGGCAGTGAGGCTGTACAGAGGGACCTTGATAGACTGCGTCAATGGGCTGAGGATGACTGTCTGGGTGTCAGTAGAGCCAAGTGTCAGGTCCTGCATTTTGGTCACAGCAATCTCATGCAATGCTACAGGCTTGGGGAAGTGTGGCTGGAAAGCAGTCTGGCAGAAAAGGACTTGGGGGTTCTAACTGACAGGTGGCTGAATATGAGCCAGCAGTGTGTCCAGGTGGCCAATAAGGCAAATGGTATCCTGGCCTACATTAGAAACAGTGTGTCCAGCAAAAGTAGGGAGGTGATTGCCCCCCTCTGCTCAGCACTGGTGAGGCTGCACCTTGAGTACTGCGTCCAGTTTTGGGCACCTCAGTACAAGAGAGACATGAAGGGGCTGGAGTGAATGCAGGGGAGGGCAATGAAGCTGGTGAAGGGCCTGCAGAATAGATCTTATGAGTAGAGATCGGGAGAGTTGAGACAGTTTAGTTTCAGGAAGAGGAGGCTTAGGGGAGACCTCATTGCTCTCTACAGCTATTTGAAAGGGCATGGTAGAGGTGTTGGTGCTGGTCTCTTCTCACAGGTAGTTAGTGACAGAACCAGAGGAAATGGTTTCAAGCTTCAACAGGGTAGGTTTAGATGAGACATCAGGAAAAAAATGTCCACAGAGAGAGCGGTCAGGCACTGGACTGGGCTTCCCAGGGTGGTGGTTAAGATACCATCCCTGAATGTGTTTACCAGTCACTTAGATGTAGTGCTGGAGGATACAGTTTAGGAGTGAACTTGTAGAGTAGGGTTGATGGTTGGACTCAATGATCTGAAGGGTCTTTTTCAACCTGAATGATTCTGTGATTCTAGGATAGTGGACTACACTGCTCTACAAATGCTAGTTTTGTAATCGCTAAGCATTTTTCCCCCCTGAAGTTCAGTGTATTTAAAACAGCTGAAAAGGAGAGTATATTTCTATGAAGAAAAGTCACTGTGCTCATGTTTTAACCATATATTGTGTTTGTGTGGCAATGTTTTGGTAGCAGAGGAGATACAGTGATGGCTTCTCTAAGAAGGTGCTAGAAGCTTTCCTCATGCCTAACAGAGCCAAATGCAGCTACCTTCATCAGAGACCTGCAGCTGGCCAAGACTGACCCTTTCAGCAATGGTGGCAGGATCTCTGCACAGCAGCAACTGAAGCCAGAGAGGAGTAAGAATATGTGAGAGAAGCAACTCTGCATATATTAAGGTCAGTGAAGAAAGTAGGAGGTGGTCCAGGCACCAGAACAGAAATTCCTCTGCAGTGCACACTGAAGACAGTGTTGAGACAGGATGTTCATCTGCAGCCCTTGGAGGTTAATGGTATAGCAGATATCCACCTACAGCCTGTAGAAGACCCCGCAATGGAGCAGGTGGATGCCCAAAGGAGAATGTGAACATACGAGAAGCCTGTGCTGGAGCAGATTTGCTGTCAGGACCTGTGGACCCCAAGGGCCACTCATGCCAGAGCAATCTACGCCTAAAGGACTGCATCCTATGGAATGGATCCATGCTGAAGCAGTTGAAGAACTGTAAGCCCATTGGAAAGACTCATCTTGAAGAATTTAATGGAGGACTGCCTCGTGAGATGGATTCCATGCTAGAGCAGGGGAAGAGTATGAGGAATTCTTCCTTGTGTAGGAAGGAACAACAGAGACAACCTGTGACCACAACAACCATTCACAGCCCACCTTGTGCTGCTGGACAGATGGTGGCAAAGATGAGGAAGAAGGGATGGGTGGGGGGAAGGTGGTTTTAAGTTTTGAACTTCTCATTATCCTACTTCATTTTGATTGATCGTGAATTTACTTTTTTCCCAGGTTGAGTTTGTTTTGTCTTTAATGGTAATTGATGAGAGGACTCTCCCTGTCCTTATTGTGACCCATAAGCTTTTAATTACATGTTTCTCCTGTCCAGCTAAGGAAGAAGAGTAGTAGAGCAGCTGTGGTGGGATCCTTGTGACCCACCAGAAACCAGAATAGAAACAATGCATGAAACATTTGTTGATAAAGAGTCAACAGTAGCTTTAATGCTGTTACTGTATCATGACCATGCAATAAAAACCAGATAATTTAAGTTTCTTGCACTGTAAAGTCAGGTGAAGTGAACAATCTTTTTTTACTGCTGAAAGATCTGAGAACTACATTTACCTCACAAAACACCGGGTAGCTAACTGAGCAGCTGAATTATGTCTTGTTCCTTTGACAGTCAAAGGAGCCATTGTGAAGGATAATTCAGACCCTACATAGGATGAATCCCTTTTCTTTCTCTTTAGAGAGCTCTGATAAGGCAAAATGTCTTGTAGCTTGGGTCCTTAGGCTAACAGTACTTGGGTTGTAGAAAGCCATGTGCATTAGTCAGGATCAGCCACAAAAACACTTGGAACAGTCCAGCCAAGCAGATGGCACAATAATGTGCTAAGAAAGTACAACTACTACCATTAAAGAAAAGCTCCTGCCTTGATTGCATATGTTGATCTTTCCCATCTATCATTCTCATTTCAATATAAAGCACATTGTTATGATGTAATAAAACATTACAAAACAGTACAATTTCCCTCCCCAAAAAACTAGTCAAAGTTTTCCTACTGATTTCAGCAAGCTTTAGATCATACCCATAAAAGATTCTAAATTCCCATCTAACCAGCAATGGGGTACAGCAGAGATATGACTAATTTTATTGCACATAAAAAACTAGGCAGGATCTCTTCTCCCTCAGGATACAACCTTTTTACCCAATCTGTGTTAAACAACAGGCTTTGTTCATGTTGTTTTTAATGTTAACTAGCTATAAAATCATGACTGACACTTTTCTGCAAGATAGGTGTTAAGGCTGGCATCTCAGCTAGCTCCAAATGTAGGTAATTACCTTCTGCCCTTGCAGTTTAAACAAGAGACACCATTTGTCTTCATTAACTGCACTAAAATTGGTGTTCCAATTTGCTGTGCTTTACTGCAATAGCTGCTGCACTTCACTGCAGAAGCGGCTGCTTTAAGTGGTAGGTGAGCTGATTTTAGAAAGATAGATAGTTTGTATAAAATATTTTGTGATCGTTTGAAGTGAGCAATGCTTAGAATTATTTTTTATTTTTACAATCCTTATGAGCATGCCAGAATAGTCACACTAAATGTGCTACTTGGCAGGTTTTATTTTTAAAGATTACCATATGGTATATGTTCATCACTCCAGCTATCTCATAGAACAATTCCATATGAGTGTTTGATGTTAATTTTATTTGGGGCTGTACTGAGATCATCATGCCAGGTTAATTAAAGCACTACAAAGAACTCTGCACAATAAACTGATGCTAAAACAGAAGGAAGTGTCAGTTTTCAATGAGTAAAATAGCAATGCTGGAAGGTAATTATCTCCTGTTGGTAGCAGAAAGAAATTAAGAATATTGCAGAGCTCTGTAAAAAGCATACCCACAAAAAGAAAATCCCAGCAAGAAAAAGCTGTCCAGGATTTAAAACAGATTAACAATCCAGGTAAATTTGCTCCTAACTTGGCAGCAGAGAACGTAATGTTCAGAAGATCGTCGTATAACATGTCATAGGAAAGCGCAGAAGCGGGTGAATAGGGGTGGAAGTACATTTCAGTCTGGGTGTACCATTCTTTACCTTAAAAGCGTTGCCTCTGCACACTTAGAATGGAAAGTGCTTTCTCTGCCGTGAGCATGACACAATCAGCTCAAATAATGCACTTGGAAGATGAAACCTATCATTATTTTAAACGTGTTTTTGCCAGCATTCCTGAATGCAAGTTCTTTCCACAGTCCTAAATTTGTCTTTCATTGTAATTCGGGTGCTTTAATTACTCACTAGAGTGATTCAGTTCCATACCTGAGCAATTGCCCACATTTGCATTCAGGCACATCCACGGCTGCTACGGTTACGCAGTGATGTATAAACTGTCATGCCAGAAGACCATCACAAACACAAGCGGAGAGGAAACGTTCTTTTGTCTCTGTTATTTTTCTTAGAGTGAAATATATGTTTTCCCGACTCAGAAAAAAAACTTAATATCTTAAAATATTAAAACCAAAAAAATAAAATCAAGAAAAAACACAGTTCTTTTTAATGTTTGAACTTTCAGCAATCATGAACATGTATTTCACAGCAAGCAATCCTGAATCATTATACTGGCATTTTTCATGTTAAAAAAAAAAGACTAACCTGAATATTTGTACCTCCTGCAGCTTATGTCTTGCGTGCTTCCAACCAGCATAGGATCATAGGATCATAGGATGTTAGGGGTTGGAAGGGACCCAAGAGATCAATGAGTCCAACCCCCCTGCCGGAGCAGGACAAAACTATCTAACACAGATCACAGAGGAACGCATCCAGGCGGGCCTTGAAAGTCCCCAGAGAAGGAGACTCCACGACCTCCCTGGGGAGTCTGTTCCAGTGCTCTGTGACCCTCACAGTAAAGAAGTTCCCCCTTGTGTTGAGGCGGAACCTCCTCTGCTGCAACTTACACCCATTGCTCCTTGTCCTATCACAGGGAGCAAGTGAAAAGAGCCTGTCCCCCCCCTCCTGGCCAGCCTTCAGGTACTTATAAACATTGATCAAATCTCCCCTAAGTCTTCTCTTCTCCAGACTAAAAAGCCCCAAGTCCCTCAGCCTCTCCTCATAAGCCATGCCCTCCTGTCCCCTAATCATCCTCGTAGCCCTCCGCTGGACCCTCTCCAGTAGATCCTTGTCCCTCTTAAACTGGGGGGCCCAAAACTGAACACAGTACTCAAGATGAGGCCTCACCAGGGCAGAGTAGAGGGGGAGAACAACTTCCCCTCTTCCTCCCCTTCCCTTCCCTGCTGGACACACTCCTCCTAATACACCCCAGGATCCCATTGGCCTTCTTGGCCACCAGGGCACACTGCTGTGCCATGGTCAACCTGTTGTCCACCAGGACCCCCAGGTCCCTCTCCACAGGACTGCTTTCCAGTAGATCACCTCCCAGCCTGTACTGGTGGAGTTTGTTATTCCTCCCCAGATGCAGGACTCTGCACTTGTCCCTGTTGAACCTCATCTGGTTTCTCCGTGCCCAGCCCTCCAGTTCTGTTGTATTTGTTAGAAATGAAAATCACAAAATCCCGGAAAACTGAAAAGGCGCTGGGATTGACCCACACTGTGATATGTCACACTGCACATGGAAGAACCAACATTCCATGCAGGATGAGGTAGAACTCAGCAAATGCTCTCTACTGCCACAGTATCCACTACACTAGAGATGTCAGTTCCTAGCCATTAGAAAGGAAATTTGGGGAAAGGGAAATTTGACCTTTTAACATCAGTTTCCCCTTCCAGAAGCAAGTTTGATGATTTAGACCATGGAATCACAGAATCACAGAATATTAGGGATTGGAAGGGACCTCAAAAGATCATCTAGTCCAATCCCCCCACCACAGCAGGATGCCCCAGACCAAGCTGCACAGGAATGTGTCCAGGTGGGCTCCAAACGTCTCCAAAGGAGGAGACTCCACAAATCCCCTGGGCAGCTCCTTCCAGTGCTCTGTCATCCTCACTGGCAAGAAGTTATAGAATCAGTCAGGGTTAGAAGGGACCACAGGATCATCCAGTTCCAAACCCCATCACCATGGGCAGGGACACCCCACCCCAGATCAGGCTGGCCAGAACCCCATCCAGCCCGGCCTTAAACACCTCCAGGGATGGGGCCTCCACCACCTCCTTGGGCAACCCATTCCAGGCTCTCACCACTCTCATGGTGAAGAACTTCCTCCTCACATCCAGTCTAAATCTACCCATCTCCAGCTTTGCTCCATTCCCCCTAGTCCTGTCGCTACCTGACATCCTAAAACAGGGGCCCTCAAACCCCGGCCCGTGGGCCAGATACTGCCCCCCAGGGTGTCCAGTGTGGCCCACCAGTATGTACCCCCCCCAGCCGAGCAGCCGCAGTTGACTTCTTCCTGCTGACTGCATGTCCAGGCTGGGTGGCTCCTCCGTCTCTCCCTCCAGCTCCCAGGCAGGACAAGCCAGGCAGCACAAGCCAGGCAGCACAAACTAGAGTCCAGCTCCCAACACTGTCTGAGGGACAGTGAACCGGCCCCCTGTTTAAAAAATTTGAGGAGCCCTGTCCTAAAAAGTCCCTCCCCAGCTTTTTTGTAGGCCCCCTTCAGGGGGGCCTTCAGGGGCCTACAAAATGGAGTCCACGTTGTATCATAATCTACATTAGAACGCACTGCATGCCTATGTAATACTTCCTCGGCTCCGCGATCTTTAGTCTTTTATATGATGTGACAAGTTTCAAGATTATTCCTGAACTCCTTGCCAGCATCTAGAGGATCAGTATAGGGCTGCACGCATCAGGGAAGCATGAATTCAGTTTTTCTGAGAGCAAATTACTGACCCCTTTTCCCATAATATTCATGAAAGAGCAGTATCAGTGGTGAAACGTGTTCATACTCAGGTTTTCAAATAATAGGGCGCACTGCTATGCAGTTTTACATCCTGCAGCTCAAGAGATCCAGCTAAAAAGTGGAGCAGCTCCCTTATGAGGAGAGGCTGAGAGAGCTTGGAGAAGAGGAGACTGAAGGATGACCTCAATAATGTCTATAAATGTGTGAAGGGTGGGCGTCAGGAGGATGGAGCTGGGCTCTTCTCAGTGTCATCTAGTGATAGGATGAGGGGCAATGGGTGTGAGCTGGAACACAGAAGGTTCCATATCAATATCACAAGGAACTTCTTGACAGTGAGTCCTTGCTCATGGCTGTCTACGTTAAAATATCATATTTGTTTGTTGTCTTAATTGTGGAGGGTGAAGACTGAGGGAGAGTCCTGCTTTTATGGGACACCAGTGTCCAAGATGAGGAGCAATGGGTGTAAGCTGGAACATAGGAGGTTCCATGTAACCAGNCATATAAATGAGAAGGAACTTCTTCACAGTGAGGGCTGACGGAGGACTGGAACAGGCTGCCCAGGGGGGTTGTGGAGTCTCCTTCACTGGAGAGGTTTAAGACCCGCCTGGATGTGTTCCTGTGTGACCTGGTCTAGGTGATCCTGCTGTGTCAGGGAGGTTGGACTAGATGATCTTTTGAGGTCCTTTCCAATCCCTAATGATTCTATGAAAAACTGGTCAAACACGGCAGTGTAAAGCCACACGTGCAACAAAAAGGAGACAGCTTCTTTTTCTCTGAGCACTAGTTGTGGTAGACCAAAAAAGAAGTAATTACCACACAATAGTGATGTTCTGAAGTATTCCTATCCAAAACTCATTTCTATTCACATGGCTAGGAAGTCTATCACTTGTTTTGTTTATCAATCCAGTATCATGTTGATAAATATTGTCTGGGGCAAGAGATGCTTTCTAGGAGACTGAGAATTTGGTCCTACTTTTATAAAGGTAACAAAAACATTTTAGATTAATGAAAGCGAAGAGCAGCTGATGTTTTAGAAGCTAAGCCTGACCTTTTCTCTAATACAGAGCAATCACATTTAATGTGTACAATGCACATTCTTGGCCTTAAAAGATTAGTGTAATTGTGTTTAACTTTGTATGCTCAAGAGGAAGGACAACATTTAACATTTTCTTTGAGGTTAAATTAAAAGGTCTAAATGCACAACACACAACAGAGGGAAGTGTGAATGATATTTCCTGGAAATTTTTCCAAACTTACACTTTGGTCTGCTCATTCAAATACTTTGATAAATTAATGTAAACCCATCAGACTTCATTCAAGGTTTAAATTTGTCATTTTAGATGCTTTCAAAAATCTCATTTAGGTGTTCATCCTGTAACAGCACTCCCATAAAAAAATTGCCAACTGCAAAGAAAGAATAGTCTCTCTTATAACACACTCACAGCTCTCAGCTGAAAGTAGAGTATCAGTCATCGTCTGAATGGAGGTCTGGTTAGCAGTTTCTGCAATGGTTTAGACCCACAACTCCTCCAAGCCTGAGGCTTACTGTGGAACTGCAGACCCCATGTTGAACCACATTAGCCACATTATTCTACATTCATTTGACATTAGACTTGGCAGACACCATTTGCAGACATCTACCATATGTACTTTCATATCTAAATACTTCCAACTGCCCTCTCTGGTCATTTTATGCAGTACTGGTCAAGGTTGCTGGTTTGAACGTATAATGTGCAATATGTGACACTTGCAGCCAGGAGAGTGACCAGCAAGCCAACCACAAATATTCTGATTAAACATTAGATCTTACTTCTCTCAGGTGCCAAAACAAATCGATGCATCAACTGATGGCATCACTGGCACGAAATTTAACAACATCAAGCGCCAGATGCTGCACCCAGGATAGAGTAACCGACAAAAGCATAAATTGGGAGAGGGGTGACTGGAAAGCAGCCCAGCAGAAAGGGCCCAAAGGAGGACTGACTGGGAGCAGACTCAATACAAGTAATCTGTATTTTCTCACAGCCAAGAAGGCAAACTGCGTGCTGGGTTGCATCAAACAGTACAAACCAGCCAGTCAAAAGCAGTGATGGTCCTGCTGTACTTTTTGTTGGCAAGAGCTCGGCTTGAGTGCAGTTTCTGGCTCCACAACTTAACAAAGATATTCAGGTGCTCGAATGTGTCCAGCGAGAGGCAACAAAATTGGTTAAAGAGTTGGAAGAAGTGGCTTAAGAGGAACAAGCTAAGGACATTGGGCTTGTCTAGTTTTGAGAAAAGGAGGCTGAGGGGTAACCTCATTGCTCTCTTGAGCGAGAAACAGAGAGGCATATGCTGAGAATTTCTCCTTGGTACACAGTGTAAGTTGCACGGGAATGGTTCAAAACTCTGCCGGAGGAGGTTCAGACTGTACTCCAGTAAGTATTAATTTATCTAAGGGGTGGCCACATACCGGAACAGGCTTCCCAGAGAGATGGTCAGTGCATCATACCTGTTAGTGTTTAAGAAACATTTGGACAATGCTCTTAACAACATGCTTTAGCTTTCAGTCGTCGCTGAATTGGTGAGGCACCTGGACTAGATTCTGTTCTGGTTTATTCTGTGCAAAAGTAACCAAAGAGATGGCTGTTAGACAACTAAGACTTTCAGCTCTCAGTTTTGTGTTTACATCCAAGAACACCACAATAACTGAGTTTACAGTATATATAAACATTTGAAAGTATACATGACTCTTATTTGCTTCTCTTTTGAGTGGCTGGTATTCAGTCACTGTTTCATCCAAAGCTTCTCAGACACTAAAAGAGAGCAAGGATCAAAAGACAGGATGAATAATATTTTCTATTTCCAAAGAGTGTTAAATTTCCAAAGCTGTTAAAAACCATAATTTATTTTTTTTTTTCATAGTTGTTTTTTTGTTCTGTAACCAAGGTCCTTGTAGTAAACTACATATAATAGTCAAGAGCTGCATAAGTATTGTAAATTTGCTTGGTCAGGAAAACAGGCATGAATGAACACAGTGACAGAACTTGCTGAATATGTTCTGTGTGCCTTAGGAATTGGCTGTCATTCATGTCTGCTACTTAACTAGAACAAAGATTTTAATTGACTCTGATATTGCTCAAAAAAAGTCCTTTCCTTCAAAAAATTGGTGACAAATGTCACTGCTCTTGTCTGATAAATCCTCATTCCTACAACCTCGGTCTAAAAATAGATGCTCTGATCTCAGCAATTCAGTTTTTCTTCAAGCCCGTGTTTCTTAAATGTATCTTACTGTGTCACATAAGTGACTTTTACTAGCACAGACGACATCAATACCTAATGTTTCATACTTGGGACTGAATAATACAGGTTTTTGTAAAGCCACCAGAAGCTGCCTTTAACTGCTTATTTTAGAATCACATTAAAAAATACAAGGACAAATTCCATCTATAAGTCAATGGCAGAAAATCACCCTCGGTGTTGACAAAATGGAAAATGAGGTCTATCTCCTGAATAAAACCAACACTAATTCAAGCTCAGTTGGTGGGTATTGAAGCAAGAAAATCCCATCTTACAAAGCAGATATTGTTTTGATGGTATGGTTTTACAATTTCCCTACATTTCAATAATATCGTTCATTCACACATACATCAGCAGAAATTTGGAGTTTTCTCTTAGCATCAGCAAGTATGTCAAATCTCTTTGTTAAACTGCAACTAGGTTTTCTTTCTTTCGAAAGCCCTAGTTCAAACAAGCTAATTTGGCTAATGTTTGTCAGCTAGCTTCAGGCACAAAACACTCTAGGAGGCCTGGTGTATTTCATTATGATTATGAACATTATCATACATGGATACTTTTTACCTCAAAGCAGTTAATTTCACTAATTTTATCTTGAAGGAGTACAACCAACAAAAAGTACATTACAATGATATTTAAAATAAATTATATTCAATCAGAAAATTAAGCAAATCATTTTAATTTCAAAGTAATTGCACTTTTCTCCTAGCTTAATCTATTGTAGAACGAGTTTCAGATACACCTACACATGTTTGTGTGAATCATCGCATTTCCACACGTTTATGCATATATTTATTGATGAGTGGCTGTGCTCTTGCCAAGTGTCTAAGTGTATAAATGAAGCTATATTTGTAGGGAGCTGTAATAATCTTTATTAGACCCACTGATACAGCTGGTAGGAAACAAACGAGCTTGCAGGCTTACAAGCCCTGCTCCAGATCTGCAACAGACGCAGAAGCCCCGGGGTAAATACTCATTGTACACAAGCGCTCTGAGTTTCACTTGATTATGTTATACAGTCAGAAAAGTTGAGAAAAATGTGACTGGTGCAAGAAGAGCAGACTGGCAGGTTAGTCAAAGGGTCAATGATGGGATTGCTTATCCCCATGGGACATGCAGAAATGGAAGGAAGGGGGTAATTATCAGCTTGAACTGAGAGACAGAAATCTTACTTTTTACCTCAGTTAGATAATGAGGGAATTAAATATCTTTTAATTTTGTGATGGCTAAAACAATGGAAGGCCCTGCTAAGGGCATTAAGCAGCATGGAAAAGCTGAGTGTACAGCTGAGAAATAGGCTGGCATATAATCTCTGGGGAGAAGTGCCTGGTAATTAGTCTCTGATTTCCTTTGTTGTGAGGCCCAAACCCCAGCACCTCACTCGTGCCAAGTACTATCTGTGAGTAACATGCTGAACAGGATGGAATTTCATGATGTGGAGACATCTGAGAGAGGTCTGGATTATACAGGTCTGTTCAGCAGGCTGTTTTGTCCTGGCCCAAATGATCATTCCCTGTCATGTCATTCTTCTCTGCCTCCTCATATTGACCTGCTGTACCACCACGTACATTGCAATATATATCACCACATACGTGCCATGAACATTTTAATGAAAAAATGTTTACTTTCAAATTTCTTAGCACTTGGGTAGATTTCACTGGTAAGCTGGATATATTAAATAAATAGAATAGTCTTCTACTTCACTGGAAGAACTCAAATATTTCAGCATTAAAATCTAGACATTATTTTCATCCTCCTTTGAAGGGCAAAGTGTAAATATATTTGATAGATTCGTTATTTAAACTGCTGTCTCAAGCAGCAGGTGTGTTTACTCTGAAAAACGTAGTCACTATTTATTCACTCACTCCCAATTTTGTAGAAACAATAGGTAGAGAATGAAGCGAGAATAATACTTCCCTGTGTACCACAGAAGGCAGGAACACCACCTCAGACACAACTTTGAATCTTTTCCCCAAAGAAATACTTTCTTCTTCCAACACACTTAAGTGTAAATGCTTAATACTGAAGTACAATGAAACTTAAATCTGATAAGGAAATCATTTTTCTTGCAGAAAATATCTTCTTCCAGGTCTGGACCCAGAAAGGCTAATGCTCACTTAAAGGAGTGTGGGGAGCAATGGAAGTTACAGCCTGCATGGGGCTGCAAGGATAGGTCTGCAGAAATGGAGATTAGATAGAGAAACAGTTTGAAGACATTTTATCTGACTCTCTGATTAGTTAAAGTCTTAATTTGTGAGGTTGCTGAGGACTTACTCATAAAAGTAATGGTGAAACTCACATTTTACATGCCATCTTGCTAGTTTTGGGGGTAATTCTAGCTTGAGTCTCCCTATACAATGACAAGAAAGAGCTATTCACCTGAATGATGGGATTCAGTGATGCCAGCACGCTAGGCAATGTGTCTAAAAGACCTACAGCCATCATAAGGCTGAAAGAGCAAAGTACAGTAAAGGATACCGTGACGACTATAGGAATGCAAACATGTAAGATAATGATCAATCATTATCAAGCATGGTCTAAAGTAGTGTTAGTGTTTCTCTTTGGCTTCTGCCAAGTGTAAAATATAAGACTGCTGGAGTAGGAGGAGCATAAAGCACCTATTTCCCTGTTAAATGGACATTGAACAATACGAGTGTATTTGCTGACACATACGTGGGTGTACACACATAGGAAAGACTTCCTGGAGTTCAGTTGTGTGGTTAATGTGATCTCCAAAACAACCTGATCCACAGACAGCTCCTCCATTCAGACACCACACTAATCCAGTACAGTGAAGATTAAACACTTGATTTAGAAAAAGAGCTTTTAACTCTAAACCTAAGTCCCTTTCCTTTTCTAGAGATATTCCGATTTTGAAGCCCAGAGAAGTGCTATTTTTAGCATGGACACCTTGTGACTAAATCAGGATTAAAAGAAAACAAAGACCTTACATTTTCCTCATTATTACACAGATTTCTTTAAGATTACTGTTTCACATCTGTGGCTTTTCCCTCCCTTGAAAGATGAGGTTTTGTCCAATAGTCATGCGTGTATTTTCAAACATTGAAAAAGATGCATTGTTTTCCCCCAAAGACCTTGGTTCATGCTGTAGAGTAACTTTAATTTTCCTGAGCTTCTTTTACTTATTCACCCTTTTATTCCACATGATCATCTGTAAAGTTTTGTCTTGCTTTTTTATTTTCCAGGCTCAGATTTTCATCAGCAAAACAAATCATGGTTTATGTCTCGACTTAATTTACCATTTGAGCAAATGTCTTTGACGTGCTCGTACTGTAGTTAGTGTGTGTGTACCAATGGTAACAGTTGCACTGACTACTTACTGACATGCAATATGAGAAGGAAGGAATTTAACTGCAATTCTTTCTCAAGGAATGAAGATTGTTTTCCTATATCACAAATATAAAAGGAAAAGCAGAATGAAATAAGCTGCAGCCATAAAGAGGAAAATTAATTCCAAGCTTTTACAGATGGCTGCAGCTCTGTTACTTAGCATGCATGTCAGCTGTAGGAGAATGTTTAAAAAAAGAAGATTCAGCTCTACAGTAAGAAATCCCACATCTTTCCAAATGGACTTAATTCAGTACTTGAGTAAAACACTGAAATTGGGGGAAATATCATACCAGAAAATTTAATAACATTAAAAGACTAAAAGCATAAGGTATCTGCTACACTGCTATTACAGACAGATTATAAATAACATATTTAAATTAATTCTATAGCAATACAAAGTGACTTCCTTTCTTTTCTGAGTATTACTCCAGATGTGCAAGTATGGCATCACCTTTCAATAGGAAAGTTTCACACTGGAATTAATAGAATTAGTTAGCTATATTCAATGAAAAACATGTTTATTTTCATCTACAGAGAATGCTGATTATGGTGTTTGACTTGGCATAAATTTAAAATTAGAAACCCAAACTTTATTGAAGTCACAAAGTGAGCACCTCACCAATACGTCCACTGATGAAAAGCCATGCTGTGCTCTGAGGGGTAAAGACAGAGCTCACTGAGATGTTGGTGCACTACCATGTCATAAGGAGAGTGCAAGCAGCGTAAAAAAGCATTTGTGAGATATAGTGTCAAATTGTCTCCAGTTTTATAATAGTTACATATTTCACAGAATCACTGAACATTAGGAATTGGAAGAGACCTTGAAAGATCATCTAGTCCAATCCCCCTGACACAGTACAATCACCTAGACCAAGTCACACAGGAACACATCCACGTGGGTTTTAAGAGTCTCCAGAGAAGGAGACATCTTAACAACTCCCCTGGGCAGCCTGTTCCAGTCACCTTCACTGTGAAGTTCCTCCTCATATTGATGTGGAACCTCCTATGTTCCAGCTTGCACCCATTGCCCCTTGTCATTAAATGACAATGAGAAGAGCCTGGCTCTATCCTCCTGACACCCACCCTTCACATCTTTATAAACATTAACGAGGTCATTCCTCAGTCTTCTCTAAGCTAAAGAGGCCCAGCTCCCTCAGCCTTTCCTCATAACAGAGGTGGTGTACTCCCTTTATCAACTGTGTGGTTCTGCTCTGGACTCTCTCCAGAGGTTCTGTGCCCTTCTTGAACTGAGGAGCCCAGAACTGGACACAAGACTCCAGATGCGGCCTCACCAGGGCAGAGTAGAGGGGGAGGAGAACCTGTCAGGAGAACCTGTCTTGATCTGCTAATCGCCCCCTTTCTGATCCACCCCAGGCTGCCATTTGCCTTCTTGGCCACAAGAGCACATTGCTGGCTCATGGTCATCCGGTTGGCCGCCAGGACCCCCCAGGTTCCTTTCTCCTACCCTGCTCTCCAACAGGTCAGTCCCCAACTTATACCTGGGGTTGTTCCTTCCCAGATGCAAGGCTCCACACTTGTCCTTGTTATATTTCATTAAGTGTCATCCCATCCTGCTCTCACTGAATGGCAGCACAGCCTGCTGGGGTGTCAGTCACTCCTCCCAGCTTTGTGTCATCAGCAAACATGCTGACAGTGCACCCTAATCCCTCATCCAAGCCATTAATGAATATATTGAGTAGTACTGGTCCCAGCACCGACCCCTGGGGGACTCCACTAGATAGAGGCCTCCAATTAGACTGCGTCTTATTGACCACTACTCCTCAGCTTCTATCCTGCAGCCAGTTCACAATCCACCTCACTACCTGATGGTCCAGATGACACTGCCTCAGTTTGGCTGCAAGGATGCTGTGGGAGACTGTCACATACTTTACTGAAGTCAAGATAGACCACATCCACTGCTTTGCCATCACTTATCCTTCTCATAATATAGTCATCAATACTTCATGACAAAATATTTTCTTTGTTAGCAAAGAAGTTTGCACATTTTCTAATAGCATACCAAATGAATTCATTTTCCCTATATCAGAAAATTGTTATTTTGTGTCACACCGATACTTTATAAGAAAAGCAGGAAAGCACAGAAAAATGTTACTTGCATTTTCTTAAATCTGTGGTGACATTTTTAGAAACTTCTAGATGATTCAGGCTTTGAAGTCCACTTTTCTAAGAGACTAACTCCAAAAAAGACACTTTTTAAGCCTAATTTTTCAAGAGTGGCATCCGCACCTCAAGACAATTGTTCTCTGCAGGACGTCTCTGCAGTGAGATTCTTTGATCACTAAGCCCAAGGTGCTTGGTGATCTGGGTGAACCCCTGGCAGGCAAAACAGACTGCAGGATAGTTAGTGACTATGGAAGGTTCATCTTCAAATTACTTCATTGGAAATGCCATCTCATATCAGAACAAGAGGAGGATGGAGGTGATTTGGTCCATGTATCACAAGGCTGCAGGAATTCTACTTCAGTTTGACTTTTCATGAACATCATTCGACAGCTTGTCTTTAAAAGACATTTGTGCCACAGTTTTAGAGGATTGGAACCAA
>VXBP01008197.1:1309-16496 GCA_013400115.1 Rhinopomastus cyanomelas
AGAGACAGCAATAACATTGCCGTGGATGCTGCACGGACAGCTGCGATGGCCAATGGGATTGCGGCACGGGTTGCTTTGGTGTTTAAACGAACCAGTCAATGTTAAGCAGGAGAGTATATATTTCTTGGGTTTTTGTAATAAAACGGCTTCTACTAGAAAATCATATTGATTTGTGTGGAGTCCATGTGGTATTTTCCCGCAAGAGACTGTGTCAAATGCCTTACTGAAGTCAAGACAGACCACATCCAGCGCTCTGCCATCATCTATCCACCTGGTTATGCCCTCATAAAAGCCTATCAGGTTGGTCAAGCATGACTTCCCTCCTATCCTTGATGTGCCTGGCAACAGGCTCTAGAACAAATTGTTCCATCACCTTTCCTGGGATGGAGGTGAGGCTGACCCGTCTATAGTTACCTGGTTCCTTTTTCTTACCCTTTTTGAAGACTGGAGTGACATTTTCTATCCCCCAGTACAGGTAGGAATAAATCTCTTTGGAGTAATTACAAGATAGGAAACATCTGCTAGGTGAGTTGGACGATGTTTTAGATACCAGTTTAGGTGTTAATCACCATTGCTGTTACATTGCACAGAGGCAGCCTGCTGCTGTGTGTGAGCAGGAGCTTTGCTTGTAAGACACACAAAACAAATTTGGCTTGATTCAGGTTATGTCTCACCTGGAATCTGTGCTAGTGTGCAGCATATTTCACACTGCTGGAGAGAATGGAGAGGCAAGGGTAAGGATGGTGGGAGGCTTAGGAAACCTGCCTTGCAGAGTTTTAATTGTTCAGTTTGAGTGAAGAGAAGGGGGAGCACAATGGGTCTCCAAGTGTCTCCAAATTGCTTCCAAGAGAAAGGGAATAATTTGTTTTCCATCGCTCCTGGGGACAGGATAAAGAATAATGGAATTAAACTGCAGCAAGGGAGATTTAGGCTAGACATCAGGAAAAAAATTCCAGTTGTAAAAACAGTTGCGTCCTAGAATATATTGCTTGGGGAAATACTGGAGGCTCTGTCACTCCAGTACTTAAGAGCAGACTCAACAAGCATTTTCCAGGGATAATTTAAGTAGAGTTGGTCCTGCTTTGGCTTTGGAAGATAATTTTTTTCAGTTCTCCAGGTCTATGTTTCTGTTCTGTGATGCAAGCTGATTCAAATAATGAAATAGATTTGATTTTGCTTTTGAGTTGCTTGCTTTAAGACAAAAGTCAAGTGATACCTCTCCCCCCGTCAGCTACAAGGATGAAGACTGGAGTGAGACAGGTTAATCTTGTTTTATTTCAGTTGTTCTCTGTTGCAGCAAGTCTTTTCATTACAGAAAAAGTTGTTTCCTTTGGTATCTATTTCTTTGCTGCTGACTACAAATTACAGCATTTTATTTTATCTGTATTTTCTTCCTTTTGCTTTAATCACAACTGAAATAGATTTGGTGATATCTATCTACAAGGGTCATACTGTGGGAACATAAATATAAACCAAGAAGAATGATCTGTCACATTTAGCTTGTGGAGTTCATTAAAATAAATGGCTAACAGCATTAAAAATGGGACTTTATGGTCACTACTGGACTTATTTAATTTATAAGGAATAATCTCCTAAGGTAGGTGGTTTATTTATATTATTTTTCATTTTTATCCTGGCAATTTGGCAGTATGGAACATGTGCCAGTACAGCATGTAGAAAGAATCACATCACCACTTATTTCCACTCTCACTTGCTTGTGTCAATCTTTTGATAATTTTATTGGAGCAGATAGTTCATTATGGTTATTTTTTAATATAGACATTGCATGTAATTTTTTTTAATTAAGGTAGTGTTACTTTTAATGACAGCTCATCAAGTCCAACTGTTACTCCAACTGCTCCAACCCACTGCTAAACCATGACTTTTAGACAGATCTAGGAGTAGCTATTCAGCCACCTCCCTGGGTAGCCTGTTCCAAGGCCTGATGATCCTTTGCATGGCAAAAATAGATAAAAGTATTTAACATATTCCTCTTTGTTAGTTGGTTTTATGTTTTGCAGACATTTGGACATTTTCACAAAACTCTCTAATATGCAGCTGAGATCAGCTTTATGTCAGTCAGGACTATTAATAGGCTGGGCTTACAGTTTAAAAATTTGCACCACTGATGAAGATGGTTACTAGAGTTTATGTTTGACTGATAGATTTAGCCATAAGATATAGAAAAATACATCTAGGAGAGTTTGGAAGTATGAATGACAGGTGGCATTCCAAAAACTTGTCTAAAAAATACTGTTAGACTGTTCTTGCATCTCTGTAAATGTTTTATTTTAAGGAAACCTGATGATTAAAAAGATAGCAAAATGTTTTTCAAGTACTACTGGATATTTCTATTAATATGTTCATGGATGCAAATAAAAAGACCAGCCTTTCAGCTGCATGAGTCTGCCAGTTTCAAACAAGAAAAATCCTCATCCCCTCCTCCTCGTGATTGTATTATGTACAGGGCTACGGGTACAATGTGTGCATAAAACTGTTCTGGTTTTACCTTCCTTTGGATTTATTAGCTACAGTCTGATTTGATAGTAGTCTATGGAAGAGGAAATAATTGTGATGAAGTTCCACAGTGACATCACATCATCTAATAAGTGTATTATGTCGTGTATTAATCTTTTAATTTCCAGATGTTGGGCATGATGTAATGTGATCTGAGAGACAGTGAGTGATGTAGGATACTGCTTCATGCAGTGTGTTAGAAATGTGTTTAATGCTCCTAAATGTTCTTTAGCTTTATGTCCACTTTACTGATCTGGAGTGGTAGGTAATCTGTTAGCAGAACTGCAGATATGGCAAACATAGCAAAAAGGCCGTGGGAAGAGCTCTGTGCAGGAATCACTGTGATGAGAGGCTTCATTACATGTGCATCACACCTGTAACCTTTACGTTTATATTGTACACAGTCTGCCTGTCAGCCCCCATGTACCTTAACAGCTAATATAAATGTGTTCGTTGTCAGGATTATGTGAGATATATTAATCTTCATCTCCAATGGATGGCTCATCCCTTTCTGGAAATGCAGAACATGTTTTACCATGCTTTGCATTTGTATGTAAATATTTTGTGCTCATTGGAAACTGGGCTATCACATCCTGAACTCCGACTGCCAGGGAACATATAATGCATATAGTATATAATAACAATGCATATTATGTTTATTGTATAACAATAATATATGATACTTATCTCATCAATACATATGACCACATGTCTGACATTGTACTTGGCTCTGTCTGAATCTTTGTAGCAGTCAAGTCCCAAAACTTACGTTTTTTTGTGTTTCAATTGCTTCTCAAAGTATATTTAAACAAATTATTTCACCAGTGTCATCTCCCCCCTGTTGCTTGCATTAGCTGTGTAACATCCCAGATTCTTTGCTGCTTTTCCAGGCTTTTAATTCTTGTAGACTGCCTGTTTTCTGGCAGCTTGTTTTCAAAGGAAAAACTAAAATTTTAAACAGTGCCTATTTGCAAAATCTGCATTTAATACATGGGCTTGCTGGTGACAACCAGGAAGTTGTCATTCTTTCTTCTGATGTTAGAATGTGGGTCTAGTGAGAGTAACCAGGGGAACAAGGAATTCTTTGTACTTGCAAGCTGCACAGGAGTGTGCTGGAGGCATTGCAGCTTCCCTGTTATCTGTGTATCAGTGGAGCACTGTGCAAACAGGATATAAAAATAACACGTGTATAAAGGAAAAGAGAGGAAGGGTTACGCATTATGCAAATTTACTGGAAAGCCTTCAGAGTGATTTGCATGAAGTAATATGGAAACTGAAAGTACAATGGGTGTGGAGACCTTTCTTAGCCTTTTGCTGCTTGTTTGTGCTTAAATACCACCCTGCACAAATCAAAGAGATGTGAAACTGTTTTCAGTGGTCAGAAATTTCCTGCTGCGTGCAGAGGTTCGGTTCACAGCTCTGTGGGGTAGAGACAAAGTTGGTGTTGAAAACTGAAGAGAAACTTGTGATGTGTGAAAACACAGGCAAAGGCATGCTACACAGAGCTGTGCCCAACGAAAAGGTTCTGATTCAGCCTTGATGCATGGAAAAAGTGAGTGAAGTCTGTGATTCTCATTTTTCAATCTGTAGGTAGTCCAAAAAGAAAGAAACAAACAAAACCTTTGGATTTCTCCCTTCTGGTTTAACACGACTCGGGTAGGGTTTTCCTTCTGTATTCCTGTGTGCTCTTCAAGGGTCCTGCTCATTGCTGAATTACTCGTGACAGGCAACCTTTTCATCTACCTTGTCTTTTAACACATTGTGTACAAAGGCTTGTGTACAATCGCTTGTAATGCGATTCAGTGAAACCCTGAGAGACGAAGGTGACAAATGACAAACCTGACACTCCTGCATGGTGTCCTGAGGCTTTGGCATGTCTACGCACTCACATGTTTCCTAAATATTAACAACTGAAATGGAGACATGTATGAGGATGAAAGTTGTGGGACTCGCTGCATGGAAATCCTGGGTAGCAGAACTAAGATTTTGCTAAATGTGGGACTGTAAAATGGAGAATTTCACTAGAAACAGATAGACTTCAGTCTTCAAAGAGCTGTAGTTATTTATCTTGTAAATCTGTATACAGAGAGTAAAAAATGTAATTTCCAAAATGTCTTGGTGCTTTACATGGTAAGGCTTGTATTTAGATCATGAGGAACATCTGCTTTTTCTGACGTTTTCACTGAGTGTAATAACTTTCTTGAGGATGTGGGATTTTTTCCTTGAAATGCATAGAGAAATTTTAATTAAATAGTGTGATGAATTCTGAAAGAGCCACCAGTTGCCAGAAGTTAAATAATGCACTGGAACAGGCTGCCCCGGGAGGCTGTGGAGTCTCCTTCACTGGAGATGTTTAAAACCTGCCTGGACATGTTCCTGTGTGACTTGGTCTAGGTGATCCCGCTGTGTCAGGGGGATTGGACTAGATGATCTTTTGAGTCCCCTCCAATCCCAAATGATTCTATGATTCTATGTCAGATCTTACTGCAGTGTTTGCCGCAGTGATACAGAATTGGGAAAGTTGTTGTTTTTTTGGTGTGTTGTGTGTTTGCTTGGAAGTAAGGAAATGGTCAGGTTATGTTTTGTCCTGGTTTCATTCTCAGATTAATCTCTCTTCCTTTATTTTAAAGTATTTTTACCTTGGAAAAAGTGTGGAACATTTATTTTGTCTGATGCAGGGACAAGATGGATGAGAGTATGGAGAAGCATGAAGTGGAACAATACACAACTGAGTTCAAATGATTTGGCTGTGATTTGGTCCTTGATAATCCCAAGCAGCGATCCCATAAAGCCTTGCTTTTCTGACCAAGTCTCCTGTGTGGATGTGATGGATGAGGGAGGCAAAAAAAAGCATTTATCTGAAGTGAAAGGGTTAAAACTGGGGTTTCAGCAGTACTTTTGCAAGGGTGTTCTTACAGTAGCCTATTTATTTTCCACAAACTGTCATAAACCTTGCTGTATCTTGTAATGTGTCTGTATTGCTTTAAATAAGGATGCTGAGATGTCAGTTTCCATAAGCACAAGTCAAGCAAGACATATTCATTAAATGTTGAGTCTTACTTTTCTTCTTCTAATTAAATAACTGCAGTAGCAGGAGCTGGAATTAAATGAAAAAATTAACAGAAGAAACCCATCTTTTCTTTATAGATGCTTTCAATGGAGAAGACATCAAAAAGCAGTCCAGAAGAAGAGTTTATCAGCAAAAATAATGTTTTACATTCATACATTTTCAACTTTCCAACTGGCAGAAACATGTGTGGAACAGCACAGACTCTGCGTAGTCTCAGATACTTGGAGGTCATTGCTACAGAGCCAAGGGCAGCCTGGGATACCAGGCTTTGTATTCACTCCAGCTGGTTTTCAAATAGCTTAATGCCTTCTTTTCATAGACATTTTACACTCTGTCAGTATTCTGTGTCATGTTTTTCCACATTAGTAAACATGAAATATCAGTCTCTTTGGCTTTGTTTTCCAGTAGTGGGTTGGGGTTTTGGTTTTGAGGCTCTTCCAAAATTGTTTCCCTGTGAATCAGTGGAGAAAAATGATTCTTGTATTGTATTAAATATTCCAAATAAGTAGGCAATGACCGGTCTTGAGGGAGCTTTTCATCTACCTATTTAAATGCCAGAGTGCACAACGGCCAAACACTGTGGAGAGGGTTTGAGCAGGTTCTCTGGGGTTTGGATACCTTTTCTGTTACTTTTTTTCTTTCCCTTCAAGTAAACTTGACACAAATTACCTTTTTGAATTCACTAGAACTGATGTTCTCTCTTCCCCTTTTGAACTCTGCTAACATTTAACCAAACTCATTTTGACAGTTTACCAGATCTCTCTGGATTTACTGAAACCAACATGACTCTCCGTCACTTGACAGCAATTGGTTTAATTTGCAAGTGTGAAATGGCTATTGCCAGCTACAAACACATATCCAGGAAAACAAGCTTTATTTTTAGGCCTGTGGCAGGGATACTTTGCACTACACAGAGCACATGCTAAGCGAGTTGAAAATAAAACAGGAGGCTATCAATCTCTAAATTTGTGTAAGTACATTATTTAGGGTACTAACTCATTGATCAAACATGTAGACACTTTACCCAGTGTCCTTGACAGTTAATCAATAATTCCTTGCTCTGTTCGCTAGTGGTATCAATATTAAATATTCCACATAAAATCTTCCTAATTTTATCTGTGCTATATTGTTTCTATAGTTAATTAAAAATAAACAATTTGTCCAAATTACTTTATAGACTGTGGTGTCTAAGCAACACGCTTCAACTGTGGACATCATAATTCAGGTTTCAAGAAACTTTGAAGTAGCAATGTTATCCCAATACCATCCAAGCAGTGCTGTAGTTTTGTTAAATCATACAGACATTTAGTTATGTTTTCTTGAAATTCTGTGGCTTTTAACATCGTTTAAATGATCTTTTTTGAAAAGTTTTTATTGGCCAATTGGGTTCTTGTTGCCTAATGTTGCACACTTCCATTTGAAGGTGGATGTGCATCAGGACCGTGTAAGGAAGTGATTCATAGCTACATGCTACATACTTCACCCTTCTGAGACATCAGGGGGATATGATTCAGTCTTATTTGGTTCTTAGGGTTCAAGTGGTTGTGCAGACTTAAGAGGAGTTTGACGTAATTTCTGGTGTTTTCAAAACAACTTCTACCAGCTATTGCAATTCTTCATAAGCAATTCCCATGTGATAGGAAAATAGTTGTTAAACTGTAGCTAACGTTTGCATGTGATTTCATATGACTGAGAGATGTTTACATGAAGCTGCTCTCTGCAGCCTTATCCACCAAACAGGAAGTGTTTCTTGGTTTTGTTGTTTGTTTTTTCCCAACATCTTGTCATTGAAGCAAGTGACTGCTTCAGAAGTATTGAGCATCTGTTCTATCCCTATTTACATGACATCAAGTCTAGGTTAAAATTAGCTCAGATGTGCCCAATATTGTTGTGATACAACTTGACTTGGCTGAGGAAGGGTGCAGATACCCTTGTTTGAGGATCAGAGTCATGGATATGAGGCGTTCTGCCTTTGTTGGGTTAAAAGGTGGGAAATCACTAGGCAGAGCTCTAGCAATAAGTGGGTGATTAGTATAAAATTTATATGTAGTATGCAAATATGTTTCATGTAAGTTTCATGAGATCCCATTTTATTTAACTGGCAAATCTTAGAGTGCTACCTAAGAGTATCTCAGGAAAGAAGGGTTATGGGATCGTAAGCTTTAATTATGAACCTCAGTTGTAATCCTTCTGGGCCAGTCTCTGCCATTTTTGTAAATGCTTTCTTTCTCTACATAGAAACACAGAAGTTACATCTTTCTCTTTTTCTAACAGTGCTTTAATTAAATGTTTAATTGAAACTGAAGCTTAATGTAGCTAGCAAGAATATGAAATCCCAGACAAACAACATAAACATGGGACAACTTCTTCTCCATTAGTCTAATCATCATATTAGAGCTGGTAACATCCCCCCATATCTGCCTTGCTTTTGCACCAGGTTTTTCCTTCAGTGGAAAAAAGAAAGTCATTGACAGAATTCACTTAATGTCATTCTGAAGAATAAATTATTAATAAAACCAGTAATCAAGCTTGGTTCCACTACTGGCAGTGACAGAGATTCTGTTGACTTCAGTGAGGTCAGGGCTTGCCTTTCACGATTATGGACAATGCAGGGAGAAAAAGCAACTGAAAGGTATTTTGCATTTCACAGTTCTCGGGCTGCTTTATATCTCTTTTTTACACAGAGCTGATCCCCAATGGAGGATCATGTTAAGTGCCAAGAACTGCCCCAGTGTCTGCTTGGAAACAATTTCTGATCTCTGAATAAATGATCAGTTACAAGTAGTCCTCTTGTATCTGTAGTCTTTATCACCCTTGTTTCTATCATGCGCAGGATTCTCTGTTTCTTTTCTACAGAGAAGGAGCTAAACTGACAGCTTTATATATGATTTGTGCTAGATAAAAATTTATTAGAATTCACACTGTGGTTATTATCATTGTTATATTATATTATGTGCCTCCATAAAGGATTAAAAGCCTAAAAAATGTTAATAATAAAGCACCAAGATCTAATAACTTTAGAGATTAGAATTAATTGAATTAGTCTTTGATCTTGGGTGTTAAGTTTTAAAGGAAAAGTTCAGTAGGCATTTGCCATTCTGTTTTCAAAGAATCAGTCATCACTAAGTGTGGGACTGGAATATATCTGCAAACCCATCTGTGGCAAAAGAGAAAGATTTCAGAAGCAGAGCTGAAGAACTTTTCCACCTTGCTTTGTGTCAAGGCAGTCAGAACTGAAGAGATGGTTGTTCAGAATTTATAGATACTTCAGCTTTTTAATTTTAATTTGAGGAGTATTTGATGAAGGATCTTGACTGGCTGATGAGATAGTAAGAGTAGTTGAAAGTGGTAAAGCCTTTATGTATGGCTGACTGAACATTATTATAACATGGATTAAAGTAGCACCTAAATTATTCAATATTCATCTCTCAACCAATTAATATTAGCTGATGCACACTTAGTCCTGTAGCTCTGTTGTCATAAGCTTCAGGCAAGTAGTGAGATCAGAACCGTTTATTCAAAATTATTATATTTATGTCAGATCTGTAAAGCCATTTTCTTTCACATTATTCCTTCATTGTGCCTAATGCAAATGCCCTCAATTTTCTTTCTCAGTTCCACAGTTGTGTAAGAAAGGTGTTATGGTACTGTAGAAATCCTGGTGTGATAGTCAGAGGCTCTCTCCTTTTACTGTCATTACTGAATCAGATGTGGTAACAAATATCTTCTCGGCTGCCTACCTTGCTACAAGTCATGTTTTTGCAGATAACTTTATATTTGTGTTCCTTTTATTATTCAGAAAAGCTGTAAAAGTTCATTCACTGCTGAGTGAATCCTAGCAAATCCTGAACACAAATATTTCTGCCTGTCAGATGGTGATATTTTATCTGAAGAGGTTTAACATTATTGAGAAAGTTAAAAAAGAAAATAGGAAAGAAAGGTGAAAGAAAGGAAAGCTACAGGAAATTAATATTTAGGACATAGTCTGGGATATTTGTGGCTGTCCAAGACATGCTATGCTACCTGACGGTATCTTAGCAACTTTGAGAAGCTGTTAAAGCGTCTTTAATTATATCTGTCGCCATACACTTTTGCCTGCAGTGTATCTCCAAGCACGCCTTTGCATTTGTATGTGCCTGCATGCGGCAGTGGAATTTACTAGATTTCTGCATTGTGTTTGCTGTGATAATTAGTAAAGCACAGTGAATATCTCAGAATGAATAATTTATCCGTTAATTTACACTCTTAAGTACTACACAAACAGGATTCAAGCCTTCTTAAAATATTTTTTTCTGCTTTAAACTGTGGACTACTTCCAAGACTCTTGTGAAACGTGGGTGCCTCTGCCTTATGAGCTGTGATGATTGCTTTTGTTTTGTCCCATGATTTGTGTGATACCTTGGTTTTCTTCAGTAACACCTGCCTATTTATTCAGTTACATATTTTGCTGAATACGGGTAGATTTCAGACATTCTTCAACACTTGGCTGAAATGGTTGGCGTGAGCAACAATGCAGGTCTGGTTGAAGATTGAGGGCAGCCTTGGGTGCAATGACCAAGAGATGGTGGAGTTCAGGATCTCCTGTGGTAGGAACAGAATACCTAGCAGAATCACAACCCTGGACTTCAGGAGGGCCAGCTTTGGCCATGGGACAGGGTACTGGCGGGTAAAGGGGCCCAAGATAGCTGGTTAACATTCAAAGATTACTTCTTTGAAGCCCAAGGTAAGAACACTCCAACAGGAAAGAGGTCAAGGAAGGGAGCCAGAAGACCTGTGTGGTTGAACAGGGAACTAATGGGGAAACTGAAGAAGAAAGCCTATAGGTCATGGAAGGAGGGGATGGCCACTTGAGGTGATTATAAGACTCTGGTGAGAGAATGTAAGGATGCAACTAGATAAGCCAAGGCCTCTGTGGAATTGAATCTTCCAAGAGACATCAAGGGAAACAAAAAGGGCTTCTTTAAACACATTGCAGGTAAAAATAAACTAGAGGCAATGCAGGCCCTCTGCTGAATGTGGTGGATGCCCTGGAGACAGAGGATGCAGAGAAAGCAGAGATACTGTACCCTTTCTTTGCCTCTGTCCATACTGCTGGGGGTTGTCATGATATCAAGCCCCAGACTGCTGAGGCTCCAGAGAAAGTCAAGGCAAGAGAGGAGCCTGCCTTGGCTAATGAAGACTGTGTTAGGGATAAGTTGAGCAAACTGGATGTGCCCTCATGGGATGCACCCGTGAGTGCTAAGGGAGATGGCGGAAGTCATTGCTAGGCCACTCTCCATCATCTTTACTAAGTCCTGGGGATCAGCAGAGGTGCCTAGAGACTAGAGGATAGCAAATGTCACTCCAATCTTCAAAAAGGGAAAGAAGGAGGACCCAGGTAACTACAGACCGGTCAGCCTCACTCCATCCCAGGACAGGTGATGGAAGAATTTATTCAAGAGGCTGACTCCAGGCACATCAAGGACAGGAGGGTCATTAGGGACAGTCAGAATGGTTTCACCAAGGGGAAATCATGCTTGACCAACAAAATAGCTATTTATGAGGGCATAACCAGGTGGATAGATGACAGCAGAGCAGTGGATGTTATCTATCTTGACTTGAGTAAGGCATTTGACCGTCTCACACAGCACCCTTGCAGCCGAATTGAGGCAGTGTGGTCTGTATGATCAGAGGTGGATTGTGAACTGGCACAGAATCTGATTGGAGGCCTGTATCTAGTGGAGTGCCCCAGGGTTCAGTATTGGGACCTCATTAATGTCTACAAATATGTGAAGGGTGGGTGTCAGGAGGATGGAGCCAGGCTCTGCTCAGTGTCATCTAGTGATAGGACGAGGGGCAATGAGTGTAAGCTGGAACATACGAGGTTCCACATCACTATCAGAAGGAACTTCTTCACAGTGAGGGTGACAAAGCACTGGAACAGGCTGCCCAGAGGAGTTGTGAAGTCTCCCTCACTGGAGAAGTTTAAGACCTACCCGGATATGTTCCTGTGTGACTGGGTCTCGGTGATTGTTCTGTGTCAGGGGGATTAGACTAGATGATCTTTCAAGGTCCCTTCCAATCACTAATGATTTTATGATTGTATGTGCAGACCTTTGCATGTCATGCATCAATGTGCTTTCTAAGTGGAGAAGTGCCACCTTCATGCGGCTGCATCTCTGAAACAAAGCTAGATGCTCTCATACATGCACTTGATCAGCAGTCTCAGTAAATACCGGGTAAGTAAAAGGCTTAAAGGACCTGGTTTATGCTGACATTCATAGGCAGCTTTCTTTTTGGCTTCAGTGACATTTGCATCTGCCTGCTGACACAGAACTTAGACACCACGACTTGTCGTGCCATTAAACGATTATGACATGAGAAATTAGAAAAAGGCACAAGCACTCAGGAGGTTTCTTTATCTTTTATGAAGCATGAATATTCTAGAAGAGACTACTGCTGCTCTCGCCTCTTTTTCATGCTAAGATTTTCCTTTGAGTTACATACTGGAGTGTGAATTTATCCTATGACTATCAGGCACTAATGCATAGTTTTTTGATTTCTTCCTTGGAAAAAGAGGATAAAAAATGCTCTAAATTTGGAGGTACTGACCCTTTTTGATAATAGCTGATAGAGGTAAAGTAATTAGGTCTGACAAAAGTCCTTTAACTGGTTGCAAACATAATAGGAATGCATTTAGTAGAATAGTCTGTAAAAATTGAGGCCAGCCATTGATGTTATCCCTTCAAGACCTAACAGGAAAACATGTATTTTGGCTTTGAGAGAAAGATGTGGTTACTGTCAATACAATCATTGTTAAAATCATGCAAGAACTGGAAATAAAAAGGTGCTCTAGCAAAGCTGTTCTGTGTGACTGGTAGAACTTTCACATTCAGGAAGAAGAAACCCTCCAAGAACAAAATATTTACATTTTAGTCCTTGAAGGAGAAGAAACTCATGTTGCAGTGGAGTAAGGTCTATAAATTTTAATGTCTTCATGTAAATGAAGTGCCTCCATCTATAGGATCATACACACAACTGTGTATTAAAGCAAGAAGACAATAAGCATATTTTGTATCTTGAAGCACATTAAACTATAAAAGGGTTACATGAAAACAGTTAACGCAAAATCAAAAAATGCCAGCTAGTGAAACAGTAAGGTCTGTCACTTAGGTTGGTTAAAAACCCCCAGGCTGGAAGGGAGTTCACCAGCACCAGAGAATCTCAATTTTCCACATGACAGGCTACCATCTAATTTATAATGATGTTTTAATCATAAGACAGCCTTTCTTTTAAAAGGAAAAAACCTCCAAGTTCAAATGAACAAGACTTACACTGAACTATTCTGCCATTTCTCCCTTTAGCTGACAGATTTTGCTGTTGGATTGCAAAGTTTCATTAAAGAGAATGTTTTGTGATAAATATTTCGATGGTGAACTAGTGAGTGGTAGTCCGCTGCGATCATCCTTCAGTTCATTACAGTCATGCCTTTAACCTACATTGCTGACATCCTATTTCTGCAAGGTGTTTGAACTCGAGTGAATTGTTCCTGTTCAGTCTGAAAGGCAATGTCAAACTGGAACCTTGAAAAGAGACCCTACCAGAGTAGTTTGCATGAAGCTCTATGAACTCCTTTATCAGAAGATATAATTAGAAATTAAGAAAACCCCATTAATGTCTCATGTCATCCGTACTGGTTGAAGAAAGTGGGTTATTGAAAAAATCAATTGTCCATGAGGATGTGAAAGCACTAATCTGTTTCTGTGGGATTTAGAGAGCTTAAATGTTTTGATTACAATGATGTATCTCTGGAATCATGAAAAATAATGTTGGAATACTGTAATAAGCAAAATGGGTTAGCACAGTGAGTGTATCACAGTAAATTAGTTGGGTAAGACATGCACAGGCTTGTAAAACTCTTACACATTTTCAATTAATAGTGATATATATGTTTATATTAGCTAACTAATAGTGGGAATATATGTTACCATTACTAGAGTTAATAACTGAGTTATCAAACATCTAAAGTGCTTGGAACCTACCTGCTTGTGCTGTTTTGGTTAAAGTATTTGAAATTAATGTTTATGTGGTATTTCTGTAGAAAGATAGAACAACAGTGCAGTCTGATTTTCTTCTCATTATTTCACGGAATGAGATGGGTGTCAGGAGGATGGACCCAGGCTCTTAATGTCATCTAGTGATAGGACAAGGGCCAATGGGTGCAAGCTGGAACAATAGGAGGTTCCATATAAATATGTGAAGGAACTTCTTCACAATGAGGGTGACGGAGCATTGGAACAGTCTGCCCAGGAGGGTTGTGGAGCCTCCTTCTCTGGAAACATTTAAAACCCGCCTGGATGTGTTCTTGTGTGACTTGGTCTAGGTGATCCTGCTATGTCAGAGGGATTAGACTAGATAATCTTTTGAGGTCCCTTCCAATCCCTAATGATTCTATGATTGCCAAGGAATGTGGAAGGGTTTTGTATAGCCCTAATTTGCTTAATAACTCACAGGTGAAAGCATCACACTTTACTCCACATTTACTTTGATTCAAAAATAAGGATGGCTGTCACAAGAGAAGCATGAGCAAATACACCAAAACTGATTTGGTTTAATGCTTTCAATTTTGTCTGATTGATCAAGTCAGCTACACAGTATTGTGTCTATCCACGGATGGATGAATGTGCTCTACAAAGCTGCAAAGTTTTATTAATATTTTGTGTAATGCACAAATTATTCATACATTGTATGAACATTCATAATGAAAAAAACACTTAAAAGGGTAAATCAATGGCTTGTAGAAAAAGTCATTAGGATTCTCCAATAGTGCGCTTAATTTTTTTGTTTGTTGCAGGTCAACTCTTTATTACATTGGGATAAACATGAACAAACGAGCTCACTGATATCAAGAGAAATATTGATGCACTAAATATAAAAGTCCTCTTACAGAGTCCTCAGTTAAGAGCCATCAAACTCAAGAGACCTTGCCCGCATTCTCCACCAATTATGTAGCGGGTTGAAATTCAAAGTGCTTTGCTCCCGGGTTTTCGGCACCAATTTTGTGGTGGGTTCAGGACAATTCAATATCAAAGAAAGGAAAGCAAAGCAGTGAGGTCTCACTGGCATCTCGGATAAAATTCACCAGACAATCGATGGCTTAGGGAAACTCCAGAAAGGTTTATTAACACTAACTACATACAGAAAAGGTTATGCAAGTTGGTGCATACACACTGTGTCATCAATGCCATCACAGAACCTGAGAAAACAGAATGGGAAACCACTCCAGTTTGGGCCTTGGATCTTTTCTAATTTAGAGACCTGGGAAGGAAAGCATGTCAGTCCGGGATGGCCTGAGTTTCTCAGCGCCCACACCTGCATCCCTCGGTGCAGCCGCATGCATTTCAGCATGGCTTCTCCAGCTCAATGCATAGGGATGGCCTGACTGATCAGCGCCCACACCTGTATCCCTCTGTGCAGCTGCATGCGTTTTCAAAATACCCAGTCTCTGTCTTTCACATCCAAGGTTTGAGGATTCTCCAGTCCTCCTGCTTTCCTTAGCGAAGCACGAAGGAGCTCTCCCCCAAACCCAAGCGCTGCCAGTCTTTTCTCAGCGGCAGAAAC